>PVKS010003459.1:20835-103539 GCA_004027875.1 Aplodontia rufa | reverse complement strand
AACCCTCAAATCTTTAAACATCTGATTTTTGACAAAGGAGGACAAAATATTACATGGAGAAGAAGACAGCCTTTTCAACAAATGGAGCTGGACAAACTGGACAGCCACTTGCAGAAAGTTGAAATTAGACCCATATCTTTCTCCTTGCACGAGAATCAAATCAAAATGGATCAAGGAGCTAGGAATTAAGCCAGCTACCTTGCAACTGATGGAAGACAAATGAGGTCCAACACTTCAGCATTTGGGAGTAGGCAAAGACTTTCTCAACATGTCTCCTAAAGTGAAGGAAGTAAAGTCAAAAATCAGTGATTGGGATGCCATAAAACTAAAAAGCTTTTGCACTGCCAAGGAAATAAAAGAGTCAAGAGGTTTCCTACATAATTGGAAAGAATCATGGGCTGTGATTTCTCTGACAGGGGCCTCATATCCAGAATCTACAAAATCCTCAAAAATCTCAACTACAAAAACACAAAACAGGGGCCTGGAGCAGTGGCTTGGCGGTTACAGCTTTGCTTGGCATGCGTTGAACACAAGTTCAAACCCTAGCACCCACGTACACAACAAAGTGTCTGAGTAATAAAGGTTACTTGAAAAACTAAATAAAAATTGCTTCTCTCTCTCTCTCTCTCTCTCTGTCCCCTCTTTCTAAAAAAAAACCCACACACAAAACAAATCAATGGGCCAAAGAACTAAACAGAAACTTCTCAACAGAGGACATTGATCAAGTCAATGAATACATGAGAAAGTGCTCTAAATCACTAGTAATCAGAGAAATGCAAATGAAAACTACATTAAGATATCACCTCACGCCAGTCAGATTGGCAAAAATGAAGAAAATAAACAATAATAGATGCTGGAGAGGCTGTGGAGAGATAGGCACACTAGCACACTGTTGGTGGAACTGCAGACTGGTACAGCCCCTCTGGAAAGCAGAATGGAGAATCCTCAAAAAACTAGGGATGAGCCCACCATATGATTCTGGTATTTCTCTCTTGGCTATTTTTCCAGGGGATTTAGAATCAGCACATTACAGTGACACACCAAAATTGATATTCATAGCAGCTCAATTTACAATAGCTAAATTATGGAAACAACCCAGATGTCCCTCACTGGATGAATGGATCACAAAACTGTGGTACATATATACCATGGAACTTTACTCAGCAATTAGAAACAATGATATTGCAGCCTTTGAAGGTAAATGGATGGCTATGGAAGAGATCATGCTGAGTGAAATCAGTATAACCCAGAGAACCAAGGGTCAAATGTCTTCACTCATCTGTGGAGGCTGGAACTAGACCCTGGCCATTGAGAAAGGAGGTCTAGAATCTTGTTTTAAATCCGGATAAGGTGTAATGTCATACAACCTAATACGTTTTTAGAGATGTTTTGGGAAGGGGAGGGGAGGGATAAGGGTGAGCAATTGAGGGAGGGGATTCTTAAGGGTAAATCTAATTTTCAGAATCTATATATATTATATTATTTTGTTAGAAGATAATGTGATTTTCAACAAATAAATTTCTGAATAAAATTTAAAAACTATATGTGAAATTGTATCATATCACTTGCAGAGGGTTTGTGATAAAGATATATACTATATAGATCCCAAAACATCATTAAAATAACACACGAAAAAGAGTGTTATAGCCAATAAGAGCAAAAAAATAGATTAAATGGAATCATAAATAACTCAAAAGAAAGAAGAAAATGAGGAAAAGGATAACAGAAAACAGAGAAAACAACAGAAAACAACTCAAATAGAAAATTAGCTCAAACCCAAACATATATATATAAATCATTACAACAATCATTATGAAGAAATAAAGACTGTCAAAATGGATTTTTTTTTTTTAAAGAGAGGAGGACAGTGAGAGAGAGAGAAATATTTTTTATTTAGTTTTTCATGTGGCTTTCATTGCTCCAAGACTTCACTGTGTACATGGGTTCTGGGGTTTGAACTCATGTACTGGCACATGCCGGACAAGTGCAGTAACCACCGAGCCACTACTCCAGCCCCAAAATGGATTTTTAAAAAGCAAAAAGAAACAAATATACAATTTTATTCAACGATTTTAACATTCTTTTCTCAATAACTGATAAAATATGCAGACATAAAAAACATCAGGAATAATATATAAAACTTGAACAACCTGGACCGGGAGCAGTGGCTCAGCAGTTAACGGTGCTTGCCTGGCATGCGCAAGTACATGAGTTCGAACCCCAGCATCACGTACACAACAAAGCTTCAGAGCAAGGAAAGCCACGTGAAAACCTAAATAAAATTGATTCATTCTCTCTCTCTCTCTCCCCCCTCCTTAAAAAAAAAAGACTTGAACAACTACCAACCTTACCTGATATTTCATACCTGCTGCTGTATCCAACAGCGACAGACTATATGTTCTTTTCAAGCAGACAAAAAACATTTACCAATACATGACAGTTTGGTACATAAAACAAGTCTCAATACATTTAAGAAGAGTCAAATAACATAAAATATGTTTTCTGACCACAAAAGAAATTAGGAATCAGCACTGAAAAAAAAAATCCCCAAATATCTGAAGACTAAACACACATCTAAAGTAACCCTGTAGTCAAAGTAAAATCAGTAGGGAAATTATAAAGTAGTTTAACTAAATAAAAATGAAAAAAAAATTAAAATTTATGATATGCAGCTAAAGTAATACTCAAAGGAAAATTTATTAACACTAAAGACCTATTCTAAGATAGGTCTAAAATCCATGACAATAGCTTCATCCATGACAAACTAAAAAAGAAAAGCTGGGCATGGTTGTGCATACCTATAATCCTAGCAACTTGAGATCACAATTTCAAAGCCAGCCTCAACAACTTAGCAAGGCTCTAAGCAACTTAGCAAGACCCTGTTCTCAAACTACAAAATAAAAAGAAATAAAAAGGGCTGGGTTAAGCACCACTGGGTTTAGTCCCCAGTACCAAAAAAAAAAGAAAGAAGAGCAAATGAAACCCAAAGTAAACAGAACAGAATCATAAAGATCAGGAAATAAATTAATAAAATAGAATACATAAAAATAATATAGGAAAGATGGTTCCTTGAAAAGATCAATAAAATTGATAAACTTATAGCCAAACTATTCGGGGAAAAAGAAAGTACATTAGAAAAGACCAGTATCAGAAATGAAAGAACAACATAACTCCAGATTATAAAAATATTAAAAGTATAATAAAGAAATATTTTAAGCAATGTCATGGCAATAAATTATAAAGTTAGATGAAACATTCCTTGAAAGACTACCAAACTACCAGATCTTACTCAAAAAGATACAAACTATTTGATTTGCTAAAACTCTGTCAAGAATTGTTGCATCTTATGTTCACATGGGATATTATTTTACAATTTTTCTTTAAAGAAACTAAAAAAAAAAAAACTTTCCACAAAGGAAACTCTAGGCCCAGATGCTTCAACAGGTAAATTCTATCAAACATAAGAAAGAAGTGGGGCTGGAGTGGTAGCTCTGTGGTTATAGCACTTGCCTTGCATGTGCATGGATTCAGGTTCAAAGCCTCGCACCACATATACAATGAAGTGTTGGAGCAACAAAAGTCACATGAAAAAGTAAATAAAATTGATTCTTTTCCTCTCTCCTCACTGTTCCTCTTTAAAAAAAAATTAAATAAAAATAAAGAAGTAGTAATCCCAATTTTGTACAAGCTATCCAAAAAATTGAAGAGGAGCTATAAATCCAGTATTACTTTGAAACTATAACGTAATACTATTACTCTGAAGCTATAAAGCCAGTATTACCAGACAAAAGATACAAAAAGAAAAAAACATATCAAAGACCAATATACTCAATGAGCACTGATATCAACATTTTTAACCAAATGTTAACAAACTGGAAACACTGTGACAAAGTGAGATCAAACCTAGGAAAACAAGGTGCTTGAACATTTAACAATCAATGTAATTCACTACATGGGCAGATATTAAAGTAAAACAAACAAAACCCAATATAAACATTTCATTAGATGCAGAAAAACCCATCATTTATTACAAACAGAAATCTTCAGCTAATTGGAAGACTAAAAACAAACACAAATAAACCTAGAAGCTAATATCATGCCAAATGGTGAAAGAGTAATTGCCTTTTCCCTAAGGTCAACACTAAGACAAGGATGTCTACTCTCATCACTTCTATTCACCATTATATTGAAGGTTCTAGCTAGTGTAATAATGTAAGAGAAATAAAAGGAAGGCCAGATTGAAGAGAAAAATAAAACTGCTACTAGAACCAATAAGTGAGTTTAGGAAGGTTATAGGAAATAAGATTGACATGCAAAAATCATTTGAGTATTTATGTATACTAGCAATGAATAATTAGAAATGCTTAATATAATAATACTATTTACAAAGGCACCAAATAATTAAGATGCAAATTTGACCCACCCAAAAATGGGCAAAACCTATACACAAAACTACAAAACACTGTTAAGAAATTGAAGACCTAAACAAATGGAGAGATATACTGTTTTTATATGTTATGTAATAAATGAGGTAATGCCAGAAAAGACTAATGGGCAGTGGAGACTAGAAAACAATAGGTCATGTAATAATTTATATTATATAAAAGTAATAGGAGTCTTATATTTTGTATGTGGCTTCCATGTCTATGCACATAATAAATTGGCTTTTTCCTACTTAAAAAACAAACAATAATTAAACATTCAAACTATAAATTGTGACTCTATGACCTGTGAAAAGTGAAAAATAATTATTTGTGGAACATTTGAGCTGAGAGACAACACAGAAGGCACTGAAAACAAAATGAGAGAATAAAGTAAAATGTGATTTTTGCCTTTGAAAAACGAGGCATAATAAACGGAAGAGTAAGGTGGGTAGCAATGTAGGTTTACATGGAGCCCTCATAGAAGACTCTGAAACAAAATGGGACCCTCTTGGGACAAGTCTTGTGACAAGAACACAACGTTTTCAAAACGGCTGTGACAAAAACTATAACGTCACTACTATAATATCACTATTTAAGGAATAAGAAATATAGATCTGCTTTGTAAGTCATAAACCTAAACACTGTCCCTCTCTAAAAATAGGGCAACTGATGGCAAAAATTATAGCTATTAATAAATGAAATTTAGGTTATAAAACAAGTTTAGTATGAATATTACAAATCAAGTATATTTTTAAAGCATGATTGGGTACGTTATCAGTTACATATGCTAATAACTTTCAATTACCATTGAAAATAAATTTGAATGTAGATATTGTCACCGCTCATTATCAAGATTTCAACTTGCATAAGCATATCAAATTAGATTTTTCCCCCAGTGCTGGGGATTAAACCAAGGGTCATGCACATATTAGACAGGCACTCTACCAATGAGGTATATCCCCAAACCCCAAATTAGATTTTGAAAGCATTTAAACCAACTTAACTTGCTAGATTATTCTGGTTCTATATATTTAAACTGAGCATGTCCACAAAGCAATCTGGGTATATGAACCAACAGATTTCATAAAAATATCTTAAAGCCTCTATACAAACTAATGACTTAAAATAATGCATCTTTATATACTCACACCATTATGGACAAAAGTAATTAATACAAACATCAAAAGCAATCATTGTAGGAATACTGGTCATTTTTACACAGCTTGGCAAATTATCAAGTACCTGCTGGTTATTAATTTTCAAACATATGGGAGCCCTGTGGTAATGCACATTAAATTGATTGTCTTCCACAAATATGGAATAATGAAAAAATTAATTATTAATCTTCTCTATAATAAATCACCTAATTCATTCATATTTTTGCCAATGTACAACATGTACAGTCTTTAACATAGACACTAATTAGAAACTTTAGCAAACATGTTATATTTACACAAAATTTAGGTCACTGTTCCTTCTATAGTCCTTCCCTTACATATAAAATATAGTTCTTGATGCTATATAAATAGCTGAATTTTATTTCTTTAACACTAGATAACACAAATATACAATTCATGCACTCACATCATAAAAAGTTCTGTCATTAAACAACCAGAACTTTGGGGATGAAGCAGTAGCTCTTGTCTGGCATGCACGAGAACCCAGGTTTGAACCCCAGCACCACATACACAACAAAGTGTCAGAACAATGAAAGCCACATGAAAAACTAAATAAAATTGATTCTGGGGCTGGAGTGGTGGCTCAGTGATTATAGTGCTTGCCTGGCATGTTCGAGGACACGAGTTCAAACCCCAGTGCCACGTACACAACTATCAGAGCAACAAAAACCACATGAAAAACTAAATAAAATTGGTTCTCTCTTTTTCTCACTGTCCCTGTCTTTTAAAAAAAAAAAAAAAAAGTTAATTCTTTCTCTTGCTAATAAAAAGAAAACAGTATTTTAACTTGCAAAGCATGAGTCTCTCAAATTAATAAAACAACTAGAAGATAAGTAATTTTCTTTTTCTTTCTTTCTTTTTTTTTTTAAAGAGAGAGAGGAACAGTGCGAGAAAGAGAGAATCAATCATCAATTTTATTTAGTTTTTCATGTGGCTTTTGTTGCTCCAGAACTTCACTATGTACATGGTGCTAGGGTTCGAACCCACATCCTCGAACATGCCAGGCTAGCACTGTAACTGCTGAGCCATGCACTGCTCCAGCACCAGGTGAATAATTTTTTTTTTCTTTAGGCTTTTTTTTTTCTTTTTTTTGGTTGGGGTTATTTGTTTTTTTGGAACTGGGGGTCGAACCAAGGACGTTGCGAATACTGTGCAAGCGCTTTGCCACTGAGCTACATCCCAGCCTCCAGATGAGTAATTTTCAATCAATTTAACTTTTCTCAATTTCACAAACATGTCTGCCTCACAGTGAAGTTATATGTCAAATTTAAGTTATTTTTTAATTATTTTAAAAGCTATGATTTGTACTCATTTCATTTGTAGTCATCATTCTTAATTTGTTTATAAACAATTTTATAAACAATAAATTATAATAAATATATGTAATTATTAACCATATAAGTATTATAAATTGTTATGAATATAATATAAATATACCAAAATTATAAATTGATATAATTTTGTTATGAATAAAATTAATATAAACATATTTGTATATATAAACATACTAATATATAAATATATTGTAGATAAATAAAAATACCATAAATAGTTTTTTATTCTAAAAATCTTATTCTATATTTTTTGAAGGAAAAAAGGCTAAAAAGGCTAAAAGTGTACTACAAGTAATATTTAGATTTTTATTGATTTTATTTACTTATATGTTAGTAATTAGTCATGAAATAGCAAAATAATCCAAATTAGAATATCCTAAAAGAAAATCATTTACTACCATATTTAAAAATCTAACATGGAAATCTGTATTAAAAAATGTGATATACTGAATAAAGCAGTGGACTTCCATGTCCCAATCACATTCCAAAAATAACCACAGGGTAATATGTTATGCTCCAGAATGGATCTTCTCCTACAGGTCCATCATACTGAAAAAAGAAAAGCTACAAATAAAATAGTAAAGGCAATGTTAATAAATGTCAATAGAACTCTATAAAATATATACCTGGAAATACTAAGATTTCATGACTTAGAAAACTGAAAAAAAAAAATCCAGTAGCCCATATAATAAAAGTAATATTGGGAACCAAAATTCAGGAATATTCTTCCTGAACTGGGTTGTCATATTTTAAAATGTATTGCAGGGATTAGTAAAGAACACAAATACTTTCTGAAAGTATTCTCTTCTATCCCTATTATACATAAATCTGAAGTCATTCTAAAGTTGAATATAAAAAGATATGTTAAACTATTGACTACAAAATACTACAAAGTTTTATTGCCATTTAAACAAAGAAGCTGTAACAGTTAAATGAGCTCAAGAAATAGGTTTCAGTATCACAAGGTGCCAGCTGTAAAGAGTTATGGCTAATTGAATATGGAACTCTTGCTTAATCAGATAACTGCTCTGCTATTTCCAAATAAAATGCCATTTCCATACTGTCTGAAAATGGCCCATTTTATTGGTAACCAGAGAAAACAATATAAACTGTAAATAACATTAAGTACTCTGTTTACCCATTCCAGGCACTGAAGTAGCAGGGGATCCAAGACGTCTCGGTAACACATTTGACGATAGGGCTGGAGTGGCAGTTCTTTCAGGTGGTCCACCAGGGGCTGAAGTGTCCTTTGATGGTCCAGGAGATACTGGAACTTGTGGAGGAGGGCCCTGATTAGAAGTTACTGGTGTTGGAGAAAGGTTTCTTTGAACTGCAGTTCGTTGACGGATCTCTGAGAAGAGCAGCATATACAATATTGAATATCTAATATACCATATAAGTCAATACCACAAATCACACTTATTATTAAAATTATGTGGCATCAAAAGGCAGTGCAGGGTCAAAACTATTTGTAATGAGAAATCCATAAAATGGAAACTGAAAAGTGCTACTTTTCTGGACATACAACTGCACATATTTACATAACAAACCTTGATCTAACTACTTAAAATCACCACCTAATTATGTCATGTCTCTTTCCTAACTGTAACAAAAGAACGTTTGTCAAAGTTAGTGAAAACTTCAAATAGCAGATTTCTTTTTTAAGATTAAAAAATAATGGTGCATAGGGAACCCAAGGGGGGGAAGCCATGACATGGCATCAGCCTTGGCTAACTATGTAAATACACACTGGTTCTTGATTGTTTGATAATGATTCCCCCTCAATTTTAAGTCCATATTCAACTAATTTTAAAAAGGGAAAAATGAAAAAATTAAAAATTAAAAAAAATAATGGTGCATGTCTATAATCCCAGCAGCTCTGGAGGCTGAGACAACAGAATTGCAAGTTCAAAGCCAGCCTCAGCAACTTAGCACAGACCTAAGCAACTCAATGAGGCCTTGAGCAACTCGGTGAGATCCTGTCTTAAAATAAAAATAAAAAGGGCTGGGGATGTGGCTCAGTGGGGTGAATGCCCCTGGGTTCAGTTCCTGGTACACCAAAACAAAAGGAAAAAAAGAAGTAAGTGACTACATATATCATGGAATTATTAAAGAACATCTAAGTAGTCATAGAAATGGTGAAAAAAATATTCTTTATCATTTAGGTACCATTCCTATTCTCCTTTATACATTGCTATCTTTTTGGCAAATTTCTTTTTGCCAATACATTCAATATAGGA
This sequence comes from Aplodontia rufa, assembly GCA_004027875.1. Taxonomy (NCBI): domain Eukaryota; kingdom Metazoa; phylum Chordata; class Mammalia; order Rodentia; family Aplodontiidae; genus Aplodontia; species Aplodontia rufa. The sequence goes on along the minus strand of PVKS010003459.1, from coordinate 94,363 downwards.
AAACTTGCATTCCATTAATTAAAAGTTTCATCATAAGTTAATCTTAACTTTAAGTTGTAAAAATTTTAAGATTCTCTGTACAGGTCTGCAAATATGCCAAATCCAGGCTCCAGCCTGTTTTTGTAGTTTTATTGGAACACAGTTCCACTCTCTTGTTTACATATTATCTAAGGCTGCTTTCAAAGAGTTGAATAGTTGCAAAAGAGACCATATGATTCTCAAAGCCTGGCTTTTTACAGAAAATATATCATTAGGGGCTGGAGCGGTGGCTCAGCAGTCCTGGCAAGCACAAGGACCCGGGTTCAAACCCCAGCACCACGTCGTACACAACTAAGTGTTAGAGCAATGAAGGCCATGTGAAAAACTAAATAAATTTGTTTAAAAAATAAAAAAGAAAAAGAAAATATATCATTAGCCCCCCTTACTCAATAACATAAAACTAAACTCTACAATTCCCTGTTCTACCCAATACCTTACTTGAATGTCAGCAGTAAGATCTCAAAGAAGCCCTTTAAAACTTTTTAATTCTATATATCACATTAAATTTTTACAAACTGAATTAGGAGGCTGAAATTAAAGAAACTATGTTGTAATTGGCATGAAGAGTAAATATGTATACTTCAAAAAGATATACACTTTAGATTTGGATTCTGACAGTTAAAGACTTTCATGAAATTCGCTGAAAGTATAGCTCTGCTGTCCGATTCAGTCCACAACAATCTAGTCTACTGGCTTAGCTACATGACCTTAGACAGGTTACTTTGATAAACTGTTTCTTTACTGTAAAATTAGGATAATAATATTCTTAGCCCATAAAGTTATTTTGAGGATTAAACAAGATAATGTCCATTCACTGATAACTCATGTTTACTAAATTCTTATTTCATATGACAGTATTTTCACACAACTAGGAATTTTCTTTGTCTCTCTCTCTCTCTCTTTTTCTCCCCCTCTTTTTTAACAGTGCTAGGGACTGAACCCAGGGCCTTGCAAATGCAAAGTTAGTACTCTACCACTGCACTCTACTCCCAGCCCTTACACTTTAAAGAGAGAGGGACAGTAAGAGAGAGAGACAGAGAATCAACCTTCATTCAGTTTTTCATGTGGCCCTCATTGATCCAACACCTCACAGTACACGTGGTGGTGGGGCCTAACCCACGTACTTGCACACGCCAGGCATCTCAAACACAGCACTTCCAAAATTGAACCCTATTCTCTATGGTCCCAACTCGATCCTCTTCAAAAAGTTGCTCCCCTGTGGTTTCCACAATCTCTTTAAAGGGCACCTTCATCTTTCCAGTTACTTAGGTCAAAGTCCTTCAGGTCATCCATGGCTCCATCTTGGACTATATCCAATCATCAGGAAATCTTTTGGGTTCTACCTTCCACACATATGCAGAATCTGACTACTTTATAACCTACTTTTAAACTGGTGATGGAGGGGTTATGTTAAATTTTTAAAATAAGGATATTTCATTTTTTAAAAGAAAATACCTCCAATAATACTAATGAAGGTCCAAGCTATCTTCTATGCTTTCCTGGATTACTAACAGCTTCCTACTCTTACTGCTTCTACCTATGCTGTCTTTGCAGCTTCTTCTCAAACATTAAACTCCTTTTAAGACATGATTTTATTATTTTTTAATTTTTTATTCGTTAAACATGGTCTTACAATTAGGAGGGAATCATCATCAAACAATCAAGAACAAATGTATAATGACAGAACAAGCCATTGTTCTGATGCCATTCCATGGTTCCCCCCTTGGGTTCCCCACGGTTCCCTGTTTCTCCCTACTTAAATCCCATGCTAATTGGATTTCTCATGGAAGTTGAAGGCTCCCCTCTGATTTGAGTCTCCCATATTCCCTCCCTCCGGTCTCCTGGATATCCTTCCTATTCCCTTCCCCCCTCCCTGCCCCCCTACCTACATCCCCAAGCATCCTAGGCAAGGCTCCCCCTGACCATGTAAAAATTCATACATGTTGAGGTAATTATTAGGTTAGCCATTTATCATACTGTTTCCTATTGTATTCTAGCATCCACAAATGAGAGAAAACATTCAGTCCTTGATTCGCTAAGTTTGGGATATTTCACTTAGCATAAATTTTTCCATTTCCATCCATTTGGCTGCAAATGCCATAATATCGTTTTCTCTAATGGTCAAGTATGTATTCCATTGTATATATGTACCAGTTTTTGAATCCACTCATCAAGTGAGAGGCATCTGGGTTGGTTCTGTAATCTAGCTACAGTAAATTGAGCTGCTATAAACATTGATAAAGCTGTATCTCTATAATATGCCGATTCTAGCTCTTTGGGGAAAATACCCAGGAGTGGGATAGCAGGGTCATAAGGTGGTCCTAGCCCTAAATTTTTTGAGGAGTCTCCACACTGCTTTCCAGAGTGGCTGTACCAGTTTGCAGTCCCAACAGCAATGTAGCAGTGTACCTCTTTTCCCACAGCCCCTCTAGCATCTGTCATTTTTCGTATTTTTCATTTTTGCCACTCTGACAGGAGTGAGGTGGAATCTCAGTGAAGTTTTGATTTGCATTTTTCTTATTGCTAGTGATATGGAGCAAATATTTTCTCATATGTTGATGGGCTTTTTGGACTTCATTGAGAACTTTCTTTTTAGTTCTGATGCCCATTTATTAAGTGGATTATTTGTGATTTTGGTGTTTAGTTTTTTGAGTTCTTTGTATATTCTGGATATTAGCACTCTGTCTAAGGTGTAACAGGCAAAGATTTTCTCCCATTCTGTAGGTTCTCTCTTGAGACTCTTGACTAAATCTTTAGCTGTGCAAAGGCTTTTTAGTTAAATTGCATCCCATTCATTTATTCTTGACTTTAATGCTTGTGCCATGGGAGTCCTGTTAAGGAAGGCGGTGCCGATCCCTATGTTTAAGACATGATTTAGATCATGCCAATCCTCTGCTCAAAATAAAACAAAATTTAAAAAGAAAAATAAAAACAAATGGAAAATAGAAATTTTTTCTATGTTCCATATTTTATAAGGTCTCATGTGAGATGATCCCTTGTCACTTCTCTTGCTTCCTCTCTCCTATTACTCTCCCCCCCTCACTAACTTCAGTCTAGTCCTATTGGACATGCTCTCAGATTCTTTGCACTTACTGATTCCTGTCTGGAATGTTCTTCTCAACATGGCTCATAGCCTCACTTTTTTCATGTTTTTTAATCAAATGTCATCTTATCAATCATCTGCCCTGAAAGCCTTACTTAAAACTTCAATCTGCCCCCATTCTAGGCACTCCCTAGTCACCATTCTTTATTTTCCTCTAACACTAATTTATTGTCTATATCTCCCCACCAAAGAGAGAGAACATTTTTTTTTCTATTTTGTACACTAATGTATCCCCAGGTCCTCTGGCAGACAGCAGACACTTGGGAACATTTATGGGGGGAAAAAAATCAATAGATCAGAAATTAGTACATAAAAATCAAACTCAAGTCCTTTATTCAATTGAAACTTTGAAAAGAAATTTAATTTTTCACCATCCCCAAATATCTGTATTTATTCATCCTATGGAATCTATTCAGGAATTTACACTGTGGCAAATTCCATTTTTCATTGAAATCCAAATTTTATTATTTCTTAATCTAAAGACATAAAAATTTTTCCATCTTCTAGTCCCCGATTTCTGAAGAATTAAATAAAAACTAAGCATCTAAGCAGCAAATAATTTTATTTAATGTATGTGCACAGAGATACTTGTTTTTATGTTTGTTTATTCCTTCGTATCAAATGACAACACTAATTTTCTAAGATTAAGCACCCAATGATAAAATTTTCTTATTAGAAAGAAAGGTCAAGGGGCTTGAACAGTGGCTCGGTGGTTGGAGCACTTCTTGGCATGTAGAACCCATATTTAAACCCCAGAATTACATACAAAGGCCAGATAAAAAACTAAATAATGTCGAGTCTCTCTTACAAACACACTTTCTCCATATCTCACTCTATTTAAAAAAGAAAGAAAGAAAGAAAGATATGTTAGTCGGTCAGGGGCTGGAGAGGTGGTTCAGTGATATAGCGCTTGCCTGGTATGCAAAAGGACCTGGGTTCAAACTCCAGGACCACATACACAAATAAGTGTCAGAAAAACAAAAACTATATTAAAAATAAAATATTTTTAAAATTTGACTCTCTCTTCCTCTCTCTCTTTAAAAAAAAAAGTGAAATCAAAACTCTCATGATTATTAAAATAAAAAAATCTGAGAAACAGCTATAGCCAAAAGTGGTCTAAGATAGGTCAACTAAATGTAATGTTGTATGCAGATGAACAGAACTAAGATGGACATTAGGTAAAACTAAAGAAATCTGAATAATGTATGGATCTTAGTTAACAATAATGTATCACAATGCTACAAATAAGCCACCTTGATTACAATGTTAATGGGAAAACTTGGAACAAGAATTCATAGGCATTCTGTACTATTTTTTTTAATTTGTCAATAAATCTAAAACTGTTCTAAAATATATAAAATATATTTAAAGGGGGGATGATCAGAAGAAATGGGTTATTATCCATTAAACATAGCACTCCTTTTAATGTAAGACCTACACAAATCAAAGAATGCTACCTTCAAAATTTATAATCAATATAAGCATATTATACATCATTAACAAGTCAGTAATACAAAATAAATGATGCCTACTACATATGAATCATAGTTCTGGCTCAAATCATGCAGGAGAACTAGTAAAACAAGGATAGCACAATTATATTCATTGAAAAGCAGAGCTTTTCAAGGGCTACACATGTACATACATACATCTTTTAGTACTTTTTTTCCCCACATTGTTAAGTTCAGAAATGGACTATATTTCAGTAGAATTCACAACAGTCATTCAGCAAAGACAGACTTAGCTTTAAACTCACAGAAATCCAGAACTTAAACATAAAATCAATGACTAAAGTCACCTATAAAACCAAGAAGAAACTAAAAGATATTAGACATGATTAAATAATAAAACAGGTACAATTCTTAAAAAGTAGAATAAAATTGTGATATAATTTAGAATTTAAAAGTTACAAAAAAATTCAAGGGGCTGGAGTGGTGGCTCAGTGGTTATGGCATTTGCCCGGCATGCACAAGTACGCGAGTTCAACCCCAGCATCGCGTCCACAGCAGTCTTGGATCAACGAAGCCCACATTAAAAAACTAAATAAAAATGATTCTTTCTCACGCTGTCCCTCTTTCCTTTTTAAAAAAGAAAAAAAAAAGAAAGAAAGAAAAAGAAAAAATTCAAAATGGCAATTTATTACTATACACCTGGAAGAGTGAATAATACTCCCCAGAAGAAAGAAAAATTTTAAGAGAGAGGGACAATGAGAGAGAGAGAGAGAGAGAGAATCAATTTTATTTAGTTTTTTTTCATGTAGCCTTCATTGCTCCAAGACACTGCTGTGTACGTGGTGCTGTGGTTTGAACTTGCACACTCATGCATGCTGGGCAAGCACTCATAACCACTGAGCCACGGCTCCAGCCCCCAGAAGAAATATTTTTAAAAGAAAATAACAATAGGAGCTAGAGTGGTGGCTCAGCAATTATAGCACTTGCCTGGCATGCGTGAGGGCACAAGTTTGAACCCCAGCACCATGTACACAACAGAGTGCCGGAGCAATGAAAGCCAATGACAAACTAAAATTTATGCTCTCAAAAAAGGAAGGAAGGAAGGAAGGAAGGAAGGAAGGAAGGAAGGAAGGAAGGAAGGAGGGAGGGAAGGAAGGAAGGAATAGCAATAGATTATAAGCTTCTTATATATGTCCTACATGTTGTAGGACTAGAGCAGTGGCTCAGCAGTTGCAGTACTTGCCTAGCATAGGCAAGGACCCAGGTTCAAATCCCAGCACCACATATACAACTAAGTGTTGGAGACACAAAGACCAGAGGAAAAAAAATAAAGTTGATTCTCTTCTCCCCTCCCCTACCTTCCACTCCCTCACTCCCTCTCTCTCTCTCTCTTTCCTGCACATGAGTTTTTCAAAATATTTTTTAATGAATGATTCATTCATATGATAGCTAAATATTAATTCTTCCTAAAAGAATATCCAAAAGTAAGCAGGGCCATAGGAATCCAAACCAGTGAGACCAGCAATGGATTTTCCATAATTACAATATGACATCAGAAGGAAAACATGTATCTGGGTTTCAAAGCAAAGATAAGCATAGATTCATGAAATAAGTTATATTGTCTAAATACTAATAAATACTTAAGAATGTTACTATAGGAAATCACAAGTCTGTTTCTGTAAAGAATTTGAAAAAAAGTATCAACAATAGGTTTTTGCAAATATCATATTTTTAAAACATTCATCAAGGTTACTTTTATTTACTCAAAATATATCTTAAATACTGTGCAATGATTACTATAGTCAAGTTAGTCCACATATCTCACAATTATCTTACTTCTTATGTGTAATAAGAACACTTAAGGTAGATTCTCATCATAAATTTGAAGTATACAATACAGTATTGCTAAGTATCGTCATTGTGCTGTACATTAAAGCTCTAGAAGTTACATTCACCTATATAATTGAAATCTACCTTTTGACTAACATATCTCCATTTCCCCCATCCTTTCCCACCCCTAGAAATAACCATTTTGCTCTCTGATTCTAGGAATTTAATCAAAAAATATTTTCTAAAAATTAGGACTAGATAAACAAAGATTCCTTAAAAGTTATAGAAACTGGTCTCTAAGCCAAAAACTTCTTTATAATTTCTTGAAAGAAGTACAAATTGTAGAAAAATTTAAAACTGTGAAAGTATAGGAATTTTACTGCAAGGACATATACATAATTTATTTTAACATATGTGAATTTTTTACCAAAAGAAAAAGAACAGGCTAAAACTTCTGTAAAACAAAAACTACCTATGGATGATGGAGGGGGAGAGCAGAATTCTTTCCACACAGCCATGCCAATTAGAAAACCTAAAACTATGGCTTATTTCATTACCATCGTCTTTGTGGGTATCTATAAGGGAATTCACTTTTCAAAGTTCTGAATATCTTCATAACTTTACAAACCAAGGTACAATTCTAATGAAGAATTAGAAGAATATAGGTAAATTTTTAAAGTAATATATTATTAAATTGCAACAAATAAAAAGCCTTACAAACTCTAATAATTCCTGAAAAAAGAACAAAGATGAAAACCAATACAAACTCAAAAATATCTTTTCATATACCAGTCTTGGAATATTTTATGCACCCACTTAAAATGACTTCTAAAATTGTATATAATGTTTAACTAAGGTAACAGAGATGACTAATAAAATAGCAATAAAACCTCAAAAAGATCCACATTACATACAATATAATTTTTCTATTTTTCATTTGTAAATTATTTTGTTTTCCCAAATAAAAGTGCTATTTAGAAGAAATTTCAAATTTCACAGAAATCTTCATTATATTCTTCAAAAATAAATAATAGTGGGGCTGGAGAGGTGGCTCAGTGGTCACAGTGCTTCCTGGCATGTGCAAGTATGCAACTTCAAATCCCAGCACCATGTACATAATGAAGTTTCAGAGCAAAGAAGGTTACATGAAAAATAAAATGAAATTGATTCTCTCTTCCTCTCTCTCTCACATATTTTCCCTCTCTCTTTTAAAAAAAAATAAAATAAATAAATAAATATTAGTGCTGGAGGTGGAGTTCAGTGGTAGAGTATTTGCTACCATGCTCAATCCCCAGTACCATAAAAAATATATTAATTTGACAAATCATTAAAATTTTAGGATTTCCATAACAGATATTTCAAGAGATTATTATCTGAATAGGCAGAAATCTTACAAAATACTGGTGGAATTTCTTAAACTTTAAAAGGTTAAAACCAATTGCATATTTTAATCTCAACAGATATTCAATATCCTGACTTAGCAATATATTCCAATAAAAATCAAAATAAAACACAATGATTGTCATCTACCCTAAGTCATATTTCAAATTACCAAATATAAATTAACATAAAACCATTCTACATGAGCTTTTACACATCACCAACACACTCGTGAACTCACTTGGGTAAATACGGATCTTTCCAACAGCAGCAGCAGTTTCTACAAAGCTATTTACCTTGTCCAGGTCTTGCAGTTACAGCTGCTCCAGCAGATGGTGGCTCAAACTCCTATCAATTACAATAATGTTATTATAGTGGTCTCTTATAACATGCAATTTATAATAAAATATTAATGATATCACGGTCTTACCTTTGCTTTCTTTGAGTCTGGATCAAACCTTTCAAGAATTAATTTAGCTGTCTTGTAAGTTTCTTTTTCCATGACTTCCTCAAGCTACAAACAAAAACTTCCATAAATTGTCAAATTTTAAAACACACACACTACAACTTTTAGAAGACCTATTAAAAAATATTCAAGTGGTAGTCTTAAAATAAAGGGCACTAAATCACTACCCTATTTTTACTTAGAACTAGCACACAATATATCCAGACAGAATGAAAGACTTCCTGTAAATAATTAAAATCTAGATTTTAAAATGCCTTCTAATCTCTAATACGTTACTTGTATTTAACAGCTTTACTGCAAGGAAATACCAAATATTGCTAATTGTTTACATATAATGAGGAGAATAATTACATGCACCAACTTCAATAATGGAATGTGCAAAAATCTATCAGCCATCATTATTGGAAGTTATTAGACATGACAAGCAAATGACAGGCAATTCCTCAGATTTATTTCCTCAAAGCACTTAATGCTATTAATTTAAAGAAGGTCGTTAGCCAAGAGCTTTACAAAATAAAATCTCTGTGCCAATTAACTGCTGTCAGCATCGATTTTAGATTATTTATTAGCAGAAGCAATTAACTTGCTGCAAATGCAGTGAAAACTTACTAACTGGGAGAACAGCCATGGAATTTGCTCAAATGACTTTAAAAGCTAAAACCTTCCCCTATCCCCCACCTTCTTTACTAAGATTCAAACAACTATAGAGGAAAAAAACTGAACACAATTTATAAAACTGTACTGATTCTATGCTCACAATATGAATTATAATTAAAATAACTCCATTACCATAGAATTTTATTTACAATGCACTCCAATTACTTCATACCTTAAAATGCATGCGTTTAATTTTAAAAGTAATCACTAGTAAAGTATCACTTTAGTAGTTACAGCCCAACATCAGAAAAAGCTGAACTTTAGTACAAGACATACAGTTATGTCAAATACCCAACGTATAAGATAAAATGCTTGTAAAAAACAAAAATAGAACAGGACCTTTTCCTTCATTGTGACCACTGAGAATCATTAAATGTCTATTCATTCAAAAGGAAACTTATTTTAAAATATAACCCAAAGCACATTTACTGAGTTGAAACAGTTAAAAAATATGCTGCCACAATAAGTTAATAGATTCCTCATTAAACACTCAATTCAACATTTAAGAAGTTAAGCACTTAGATGAATCATTAACCTTAGTTTAGTGAAACTAAAATATTTTCATAATTATTTGGAAATTATGATAAATTCAAGATAAGCAAATTGAATTTTCTCATGAAAAATAAATTTTTACAATTTCACATTAGAGTTGGGAAGAAAACTAGGAATGGAGGTACAAAATAAAATATATTTTATATGTCATATAATATATTCCCAAATCAACATAACCTACATGAAATATTAACCAAATCCTTAACATCTACAAATTCAATATTTGATATTTCAGACCAGTGCTGTGCAGTCAAAATTTATGTAATGATGAAAGTAGTCTGTAGTGGTGTTACAGAAGTCGCTAAGCTGCATGTTATACCTGAGCACTTAAAATGTTGGTTATGTGATTAAGGGACTGAATTTGTAGTTTTATTTCACTTTAAATAACATAAATTTAGTTACATGTGGCTGGTGGCTACTGATTTTGACAGCACAACTCTAGACTGACTACTGTGGATTTAGAAAGACAATTGGATACAACTGTGACCTTTAAAATTATACACAAAACTCAAAACCAAAAAGCTACCTCAATAAATGCAATTTTTGGTAGATTATTCAATGAGTGTCTGTGTGTATTCTATTTATTAACCTTAAATAAAATTATTTTTAATTTATTTTTATTGGTACATTATATTTTTACATAGTAAAGGGATCTGTTGTTATACTTCATACATACAGTTATGACAATATAATTTGGTTCCATTCCTTCCTCCTGACTTCCCCCCTCCCCACTCTCTCCCTGGTCTCTTATCTCTACTGATCTCCCTGTGATTTTATATATATATATATATATATATATATGTATAAATAAATTTATATATATAATTTTTTGTATTTTCCAGTTTTAAATGCCTGCATAGATACTATTCAGCATCACAGAGGTACAAAGTATACCATACAGTATTTACATCCCCCCTTTTCCCTCCCCATCCTCTTTCCCTCCATCCTTCCCCCTGCTACATATCTAGATTTCCCCCAGATTGTAAGTTATATTTTAAAGCTCTAAAAGGTAAAAACACATTCTCCTTTTGCATTTAGTTCTAACAAAAACTTTCTCATAACAACTTCACACACTTATCCATACCATATTTTAAGTTAATAACATGTTTTAAATAGAAAGATACTCTGATCAGTGAAAGATGCCTAAATTTGTAAGTCAGAAATATCTGGGACCATGGGCCTGAGATGTCATTTAGTGGGTTCAATCTCCAGCACCCCTCTCCCTGCAAGAAAGGATTTGGATTCAAAGCACATTTCTACTCTTTCTTATGAGCAAGTTGGTTAGTCTCAATCTCTTCTTTTGTATGACAGATCTATTAATACTTTCTTCTTGGCACTGTCATGCAATTAATTCAAATAAGGTTAAAAAAAAAGAGTCCAAAATAGTGCATAAAACACTGACACAATTTTCACTGAAACAGAAGTTACTCAGAATGGATCTGAAACAAACACTGTTCCCAAATACCCAACATATTAATCCAAGGATTTGGGAATTAGAAACCGGAATTCTTAGGAATTCCTTAAAAAATGAGTTTTTCTGTACTTTTCATAATATTTTATTTTAAACACAATAAGTAATATGACAGAATAAATCATTTCTATGATACAATTAAAATTCCATGGATTTTTATTTTAAAAATAAAAATATATTATTTTATGAATTATCATTACTATGACAAGATTATATATTTCAATAACATGTAAAAATTATTTCTACCTGATACAGCCACTTCATCACAGAAAACATTTTATAAAAGGAACACTAACACACAAAATTTCAAAAAATCTAAATCTTAAAGGATAATTCTATTTAATACTGAAATTAGATTGTTGAAATAAAATCTTAAAACAAATAAAGCATTAAATTACCCTATCAAATGTGCTCAATTTCCGTTCAGATATCTTTCACTTTACATTTGACTTCAAATTATTAAGAGTGCATCCAAAAGTATCTTCAGAGTATTAGAGAAGATGTTATATAATATAAACGCATTATAATGAAGAAAATAGTGTCTGCTTACTGATTTTTGTTTGCGGTTGAAACTGACAATGTCTTTACTAATTCAGGTTTTGTACCACTTTCTGATTTCATATAGTATTTCACATCTCTTTTCTTTGTATTTCTCCTGTTAATCTTTAGCCTACAGTGAATACTCAAACACTAGAAAACATTAGCAAATATTACTGAGTAATATAAAACTTTAACATTTGAAACCAGGTCTAGTGAGGTTAACAGATCTACACATAATCACATGCGGAAATTGTCAAGTTATGGACTTCTTTTTGCTTCCAAACTCATTTCATGGAATATCATTCATAGGATTTACTTAAGTTTTACTATGTGTATAAACTTATTAATAGTTAATTGCAAGAAAGACCCATTATTAAGAGACAGGGTCATGAAAGCATGTTGTAACATGGTCACAAAAGTCAGACTAACTAGTAAATTGTGCCACTTCTCTTTGACAACTCCTGTCCTTTTTAACACTAAACTGCAGCTCAGCATATCAGCATTTCTTGTTCTTGCTTTCCACTGACTTTAGTGGATTCTTTTGAACAAGTAACATCTGTATTTAATTTATAAAACTTTAATTCTCAGACAATTATAAAATTTTTCCACACATTACCAATTTCTCAATTGATTTTTCTCAAGATTTGCAACAATGTAAATTTCTTCACAAATGCCAGAAAGGAATTATCACATAAAAACACTATTAAAAAAATGCAGAACATAGGGGCTGGAGTGGTGGGTCAGCGGTTACTGCACTTGCCCAGCATGCGCGAGTACGCAAGTTCAAACCCCAGCACCACGTACACAATGGAGCCTCAGAGCAACTAAAGCCACATGAAAAATACTAAATAAAAAAAAAATTGATTCTCTCTCTCTAAAAAAAAAAAGAAAGTACAGAACATTCATGAAGCCACGTAAAGAGGTTAACTCTTTCATGCATTGATGGATCTTGACTTTGAATTGTTTTGAAGGAATAATCACAGATACAGAAGAATTATCTACTGCACAGATTAGTAATTAAAAAGGAAAAAATAAAAATTTTTAAAGGATCACAAAATATGTGAATAACAAAGTATATACACCCAGACTTGGGAATTTTTTAGATAACTAAGATTAACTCCTAACATTATTTCCATTAATAAATATTAAGTTCAGGGCTGGAGCGGTGGCTCAGCGGGTTCAGTGCCTGCCTGGCAAGCGTGAGGACCTGGGTTCAAACCCCAGCACCACGTACACAACTAAGTGTTAGAGGAACTAAGGCCATGTGAAAAACTAAATAAAGTTGTCTTTCTCTCTCACTGTCCCTCTCTCTTTAAAAAAAAATAAAAAAATAATAAAAAAATAAATATTAAGTTCTTAAAATTTAAAACATTAAGATGTTACTCATTTTTCTATTTAACTTTTTAATCAACTGGTAATTCATATTCATCATTCCAAATTATACTTTTAAAATTTTCTAATTACATTACAAATCCTTTCAGACTAAAAAGATACATCCTTAGGAAATCACATTTAATGAAGTATAAAGTAATAATATAAACTTGTATTAATGTTATTAAGGAAAGAGAAAGATTGGGACTTCAATAATTTTAGACTGATAAGTTATTTTTCCTGCAGGTATTTCAACAATAGAAGTATTTTTAAAACTATAAATGTAGTACTTAAATCTAATCATTAATGAACAGAAATTTTTTATTATGTTTAGCTTTTGCTCAAAAACAATATCCTTCTTTTGCCTCTGACTACTATCATTTTACTAATTCAATCTTAACACCTATTGTTCCAAAGTTCCAAAATGTAAAGCATCTCTGTTAAAGACTGAGCAGTAAAGACCAGGAATTAACTTCCAAAACCAACAGTACTGTAATCAACAGTTACATAAGTCAGTGAAAACTATATTCTCTTAATAATACAGTAAGTTAGAGCCAATCTAGTTTTTTAGTCACAGGGCAAGCAAAATGCCATACTGAACTATTCCGTAATGTTGATGCTTCATAATTCATTTATAAATACAGAGCTATTGAGCCCTGAATTCCCCAATTGTTGTCACACTTATAGTATCTTTTATGCCAGGACTTCCTCAAGGATTATTAATGAAGTAGTAAATAGTTTGGCTTGCCCTTTCATAAGATTCTATAAGTCTGCTCTGTTAGTCTTATGAGATTTGTGCCAATCATGTGTTCTTCAAAACTATGGTTTCGGGTCATGTGATACTACTGTCACTGGGTTGTTTCTCATCACTAAGGCATTCTTCTTTTTTTCTCTTTTGTAGTTTGCCTCATCTTTTCTATAGTAGTCCCCACTTAACCACAAGAGATATGTTCCAAGACCCCCAGTGAATGTCTGAAACTTCAGAGAGTATTATACTATTTTCCTATATATACATAATAACTATGAATACATAACTATGATAAAGTTTAATTTGTTAGGTACAATAAGAGATCAACAACATATTTATATAAAATAATAACAACATGCAGTAATAAATTTGATTTTAAGCTTATAAAATTTTTATTCCTAGAATTTTTCACATAATGTTTTTGTTTTTTGTTTTGTGATGGAGTCTCACTATCTTACCAAAACTGGTCTCAAACTCATGGGCTCAAGCTATCTTCCTACCTCAGCTTCCTAAGTAGCTGGGACTATAGGCATATGTTACTATATCTGGTTCACTGGATATTTTTGGAACATGATTGACTACAGGTAACAAACTGTGGAAAGCAAAACCACAGGTAAGAAAAAAGAAAAAGAGAAAAGAGAAAAGAATATAGTTCTTGAATCAGTATCTCTTCAGTTTGGTATAAGTGGGATTTGATTTTCATCACCACTACCAGTCCATTTTTTTACTCATTAACAAACCTATAGATCCTATCACAACTTCTGTATCACTGAGACCTTCAGGACTTCCTTGCTTTGAATATCTATTATTCCACAATGTACTAAGTGGCAAAAACATAGAAGGACACAATGAACATACTTCCATAATTTAATAAATGTAGGACCATCAAAACTGTTGATGCAATTGTGATGAATGGCTCATAAAACATTAAAAATGCATCAAACTTAAAGAATCCTTTCAGTATTAAAATTACTTTTCAATTACTTAAAACACTCAAGACTAGTGTATTTTATTATCCATTCACAGACAATTTTTAATACTATTATTAACCTTCATAATTTTTGTTAGTTTCACATATAATTCTTTCTTGTGCTATAGTTTGGATCTGAATGTGTTAAAAACTTTAGTTGCCAGTCTGTGGCTCTACTGGGAAGTGATGGAACCTTTAGGAAGAGGAGTTCCCTGGAAGGAAGGTGCATGCCCTTACAAATATTGGTACTCCAGTCTCTTCCTGTCATTGTCTTTGCTTCCCAGCTGCCATGAGATCTCTACCATAATGTGCTCCCAAAATGATATACTGTGCTGCCACAGGCCCAAAGCAACAGGGCCAAGTGAACATAAATTGAAACCTTCAAAATCATGAGCCAAAATAGACCTTTCCTCCTTATAAGTTGATTATTTCATATATTTTGTAATACTGATGGAGAAACTAGTCCACAAATTATGAGGTACTAGACAACAGTACACTGAACTGATCGTTCACACCTGATTAAATCTAATTTAATAAGTTTCCATATAACATAATACTTATATAATTCAAAAGTGACATTTAAAAAATAGGTGAAAATATCAAGTCAAATAAGAAGAACAATTCATTATTAGAAACTATTATAAATCAACCTATAAATACCTATAGCCTTCCCTCTTGTTCTTGGCTCTCTTTCCAAAACATCCAAAGGATGCATTTAACTGACCTTACAATAGATATCCATGTGATCAGTACTGCTGTTAGGAAGTGGAAAATGCTTAAAGAAAAAAAATTCTCTTGTTCTCTTTCCCCTTGTTTTAGACTTTTCATGTTGAATTTGTCTCTTACAACCAATCTTGATTCTCTCTCTCTTGACCTTATGGTGTTACCAAAACTGAAGAACTGACATATGTAGCTAATCTGGACACCTACCTTTTTACTTTCTCTGCCTCATTTAGTTCTACAATATGATTTATTTACTTACTTCTCAACTTCTAAATGACATAGATTTTCAGAATCTCAGAAGTCCATTTAACTAGAAAATATATTTATAATTTAACTTCATCATTAAAATGCTATCTAAAAGCACATATGTTCCTTGGAGAGTCATTAAGTTACAACATATAAACATTAATTATCCAGTCCTAACTTACTAGTTTATATAAATTAACTTTAAATAAAAGTTAACTTACTATTTTTTTCTTCTGGGATTTTAAATCATCAAGTGCTTCATCTAGAAAACAAGATTTAAATCAAAGTTAAATTAGATATTAAGATACTTAGATATGAGAAAAATCATGCCAAATGATATGCCTTAAGTTACCACAAAGAAAACTTTTCCATTTTAGAACTTCTCTATAACTACACCAAATGTGTAGAGACAAAAATTATCTCTGCTTTTAGCCATACATATTTCATATTTTTGCCTACATTATAAATTACAAGTCACTTAGGGGAAAAAAATCAATAGACTATGTAGCAAGAAACATCTTTCCAAATTTAAAAAATATATATTTTAACTGTTTTCTGAAATACATGATTTCTCTTTCAACATTCCACTCATTAATTTACAAAATACCAAATGTTTTTTACATTGGTAATAAAGATATTTTGCTTATGAGGAAAGAAGTATACAACAGATTCTTTTAATAAGTGAGTCAACCTTCAAAATACTGAGTACTAATAAAGAAAAAAAATTTTTTTATTTTTCCCAGTCAGGGAACTAAACTGAGAGCCTAACACATGCTAGGTAAATTCTCTAAAACTAAGGTACATCTCCAGCCCTTTTTATTTTATTTTGAGACAGGCTCTCAATAAGTTGCACAGGTTGGTCTTGAACTTGAATTCTCAAGTCTCAGCCTCCTGAATAGTTAGGATGACAGGCATACATCACCAAGCCCAGACAGAAAGAAATACTAATAATTCTCAAAATTAAATATTTTAAGATTTGCCCAAGTATTTAGGTTTGGATGATGTAATAGGAAGAATCATTTCAAAGGATATCCCTGATAAATGTCTGCTTTACAAATTTATTTAAGTTTCCAATTTTTCTCTAGAAATATTTAACATGTATAAATAAATGGGAATGCTATCCCATATGGAAAGAAGAGTTATGCCTTGATTTAAACAATGGGATTTAAGTAATTGCTTCTAATTAAAAGTATAAATGAAATTATTACCTCTTCACTAATATTCTGGGGAGCAAACACCTAAGTAACCAATTCAAAGTATGTAAAAATTCAAAGAAACACAAACATAAAAGGATGATTTTACTATACAACTTTTTTCAAAATATATTAAGTAGTCTTTCATGTCCTGGCAGATATTACTAAAGGGAAAAAATCTACTAATAATCTTTAACGAGAATATTAATTTTCAGTTAGATTAAACCAAAGTATCTATCCTTTAATTCAGGGGTCAGCAGACTTTTTCCTTAAAGGTCTAGAGAGTGTATGTGTGTATATATATATGTGTATATATATATATATATATATATTTTTTTTTTTTTTTAAAGAGAGAAGGACAGTAGTAAGAGAGAGAGAGAGACAGCATCAATTTTTATTGAGTTTTTCACATGGCTTTATTGCTCTGACACTTAGTTGTATACGTGGGTGCTGGGGTTTGAACCCGTGTACTCCCACATGCCAGGCAAGCACTGTAACCGCCGAGCCACCACTCCAGCCCCCAGACAGTGTATCTCTCAAGCTGTACAGGCCAAAAGGCAAAACTGGGACCCAAAAAAAATTTTTTTAAGAGATAGAATTCTATTTTTCATCTGGTTTTGTTTTTCCTCCACTCAGCTACGTATGTGGTTCTGGGTTCAATCCCCAGCAGATTTGATCTAATAGCAGCAGAGCACTTGCCTGGCATGAGTTCTTGCATGCCAGACAAGCACTCTACAGAGCTAGGCCACCTCTCCAGCTCCCAAATCCACAAAGATTTTAACAATAACATTAAAATATAATAAGATTTGAATTCACTTTTTTGTAATATAGATCAACCCAAGTAAGATTAGAATTTGGGGGTGGGGGATAATCTTTCACTTAACTGAGGTTCAAAATCAGTGTTGTCTACCATCATAATTGATTGCATATGTTGACCCCTTAATGCTGATTTGTAATGAGATTTTACAAATTTGATTTTTAAAAAAGTTTTTCACATAACTAGGTATTGTCAAGTATTGATATCAATCTATGAATACATGATTTTAATTGAGCATATTCATCATATCAATGCATTTATAAAGTCTATTACACTCTTAATATTTATCTTTCAGCACATCATCACACTAAAAATTACTTCCAAAGACTAGTAAAGCTCAATTATAAAATTAAATGGATTTCAAAATATGAAAACGTACTTTGCACTTGCATTGAGATCTGACAAATACCATTTGAACTGTAGTTTGAGATCAGATAATGCCTCTACTGCAAGTTTGTGTGGGAATGGAGAACTTGCTACTTGTTTTAACTTTTCATAGCACTTTTTTAAGTTACTTTTTGGCATTACAATGTTATTTTTTCTAAGTGATTTTTACCTCGGCACAGGTTTTGCATGTGTGCACTGCCTTCCCTTAGCATCTTAGGTTGAATTCATTAAGAACCATTATCAACCTAAGCACGGTGACACATACCTCTAATTCTTTCTTGGGATGCGGAGGTAGAAGGATTCAAGTTCAAGCCACCTGATGCCTCAAAAAATAAAAAGGGCTGGGGTTGTAGCTCAGTAGTAGAGTGCTTGTTTAACATGTGCATAGCCCTGTTCACTCCCAGTAAAAGCTAATTTCAAAAGCCAGTCAGTATTCAAAGACAATAACTGAAAATGTTCTCATTCCAAAATTAGTGAGCTCTGAATTCAAAATATCACAATAAAATTTAACCATTGCTGTTATCACACTGCTATGTGGTAGTGCAGGTCAAAATATTCAGCTTCCATTTCTGATAAAAAAAAAATTTTCACATAACTGGTAAAATCAATGACAACAAATGAACTACTGATTCAATAATTAATTCAAATGTGCTTTGCAAGGGGCTCGAGCAGTGGCTCAGCAGTTCAGCGCTTGCCTTACATGTGCAAGGACACAGGTTTGAACCCCAGCACCACATAAACAACCAAGTGTTGGAGCTACAAAAACCAAATGAAAAACCAAATAAAATTGATTCTTTCTCTTTCTTTCTCTCTCTCTCTCTCTCTCTCTCTGTTCCTATATCTCTTTAATACATGTGTGTGTGTGTGTGTGTATACGTGCTTTGCAAAGTATCTACTGTTAAATAATGCAATGAATAAACAAAGAATTTAAATACCTCACAGTTTTGTGAATCTTGCAAATTTGTCCAACTAAGCCTTTTTCTGGGGCATACATATTTTCACCAATAGTTGTTAACACATTTTAGCAGATGCCCCTTCAGGTTGAAATGAATTATTGTCTTCTTAATTTCTTTGAAAATATTCTCACCTGAAGTTAGTCCACACAGAATTTTTATAGAAGCTAATTCTCCAGCCACTTGAAGCTCAGATAAGTGAGCAGTATCAGTAATATCTGTCAAACTCATCAAGAGCCAAGGAGGATCATTTGAAATCATTTGTCTCATTTTTTAATTGACTATTCACATTGTTCCCAATTTTCTCAATAATCCAAGCACTATTCTTCCCGAAGGGCTACTAGTCTTAAGTATATTTTCTCAGAACATTTCTGCTGCTGCTGTTGCTACTGCAAACTAACCAATATAAATAACTCTCCGCTGGTAAACGACTTTCCATGTTTCAGAAAGAAGCCACTTAGAAACTTACTTCAGATGAAGTCAAATTTTTACTTTTTATTTTTATGAAGAAATTCTACAATGATTAGATACTCCATTTCCAATTTTCTAAATTTTATGACCATTGCTTTTCTGTGAGTTGGGAATATCATGATGAATACTTAGTATGGTTTTGTGTGTATGTGTTGTATTCTTTTAGCACAGCTATAATGCTTTTGCATTTTGATAATCAAATAGTCCACATTTCATTGTGTCCTAAAAGTACAACATTCAAAGTCTACTTTTCTCTTCTTGTTTTTACGTGGTAAGTATGCACTCAAATAAAAGCAAACTTGTCAGTTCACCAAATGCATGTGGCACTTAAAATACTGTCAAGTTACAAGTACATCACTGTGATTTGTCATGGAATATTTTGAGATGAGATGTGACTTGTCCTACAACAGTCTACTGTGATGAAAACTACACAGTATACCACAATTATTCAATTCTGCCACTGTGGAATGAATGCACTTATATAAACAACACATAAATTAATGTTATGGCTATGTTCCAATAAAAAATGAAATGTGAATTTCATAAAAATATATCACATCATAAAATACTATGATTCTTTTTAATTAGTCCAATGATTTAAAAATGTAAAAACCATTATTAGATTACAAGCTATACACAGTGGTGAATAGGACTTGGCTCACAGGCTATAATTTTGCCAACCCCTGCTTTCATCTATCCTGGTCCAACTTGAACTAAAACTAATAGACAAGGATACAACCAACAACTTTGGAATTAAAAAAAAGTGCAATATACCTGATTTTATGCTTTAAAAATTGTATAAGAATACAAGGTAATCTTCTATAAATCTTTATTAAGTATATGTGTAATACCTATTCCAATGAGTTAGTAAGGTTTTAAAAAATATACAAGACCCGTAAAATAAATTTTTGAAGCAAAGAATATATATATGTATATATATAAATCCTTTTACATATAACCATGTCCAAATTCCCCTATTTATAAGTTAAAATATTCAAATGTGTGATGTCCTTAAAGAAGTATTCCTGAAGACTCTTTTGAAATAAGGTTTTTATATCATTTGCTACTATGTCATTCCTCGAAGTCAGAGAATATGTTTGTTTTAAACTTCTTCCTACCTTCTATTTACTATATCACTAAATATCACTGAAGCAATATTAGAATATTAATTTTCTTAATCTGATAAAGTCATCAGTATTTTAAAACACCAGAATAAATATCACAGTTAATGATAAAATATTAAAATCATTTCCATTAAAATCAGGACCTAGATAAAGACAGCTGCTATTTCTATTTCATGTCAATATTGTACTGGGTCCTGTTGGGGTCTGACCTTCACTCCATTTCATCAGCAGCACTAGAGTGATCTTGTGACCATTGTTGGGTTCTGACCTTCACTCCATTTCATCGGCTGCCCTAGAGTGCTCTGGTAACTATTTGCTTAAGTTCCTACAGGAAGGGCTGCTAGGTCTTGCCTTGTTAAGTTTTCTAATTGTTATGCAAAAGAAGATTACAGTGTTTGGAATGTCCTAACCACAGGCTGTCCCCCAGTTTTGGTCTGTACTCGAAATCTGCATAACCCCTGGCAACTCCCTTAGAAGGATTATAAAAAAAGATGTAAAGCTTGAATAAAGAGAGACCGCTCCACCTGGATCTCCTGCCTGTGTTCTTTCTCATCCCCTGCCCGTCCCTCAGGTCAGAACCCGGCTGGACCAGGACAGGGTCCTAACCCATTTAATGCAAAAATTAAAAGAACAAAGATTGGGGAAAAAAAAATCACTACCATAAGTTCACATCTGTAATAACATCTTGCAATTTTTATATGCTTTCACAAAGTTACACTTGATATTAGAAACAGTCTTGACAAAAATCAATACTTATTCACATTTTATAAATTAGGAAACTGAGGTTCAGAAAACTTATTTGTAGAATGGAAAGATGACCAATGTAACTAGAGCAAAAGCGGAAAAAGGGAAAGTGGAAGACCACAATGTTGGGGAAAAAAGGGCATATTACATAAAGTCAGTGTAAGAATTCAGATTTTATTCTGGTTATAACCAAAAGCTATTAGAGAGCTTTAAGCAAAAGAGACACAATCTGCTTCATGCCTTAAAAACAGACTGACTAAGGGGTAAGCTTGGTAGTGTAATCCTTGCTACTTGGGAAGCTAAGGCAGGAGGATCACAAGTTCAAGGCCTTGTGATTTTATTCAAAAATAAAATTAAAAAGGACTAGGGATGTAGCTCAGTGGTAGAGCACTGGCCTAGTATGTGCAAGGCCCTACGTTCAATTCCAGTACTAGAAAAACAAAAAATAACTAGCGAAGATACCACTACTGTAGTAGGGGGAAGAAATGACAATGACTTAAACTAGAACTGTAGTAGTAGTAGAGAAGGTGAGAACTGGTCAGATTCAAGAGTTTTGGAGGTAAAGGTGATGAAACTTGCTAGTACAATAAATGAATACGAAAGAAAAATAAAGTATGACTACCATATTTTTATTTTATGATACTTTTATACGTTCCTTCACTGAGCTACAGGCGTCCCCAAGTTTGGTCAAACACAATTCTAGACATCTGTGAGACTGTTTTGTGGCAAGATTAACATTTGGTAGACTGAATAAAGCAAACTGACCTCCCCAATAAGGTATCCTTCATCCAGTCAGTTGAAGGCTTAAATAAAACAAAAGGCCAATCATTAAGTAAAAGGGAACTCCTAATGCTTAACTACCTTGAATAGGGAGATCCATCTCTTCCTGCATTCAGACTAAATCAGAAACTTTAACTCTTCCTAGGTCTTAAACCTGCCAGCTTTCAGATTATAACTTACACCACTGGTACTCTTGGTTCCCAGACTCATATTGGAACTAAACCTGGGTCTCCCGCTTGCTAACTAAAAATATTGGGACTTCAGCTTCCATAATTACACAAGACAATTCCTTATTTTAGGTAGGTAGACAGACAGACAGATCTTCTATTGGTTCTATTCCTCTGAAGAGCCTAATTAATGAAGATATTAACAATTAATTGTATAGCATAACTATTTACTATAGATGGGAAAGACCCAGGGAGGAGCAGATATGGGAGGGTGAGAGTAAAGAGGAGAAGCAATAATAATTCCATTTTGGCTCTGTTAAGTATTAGATGCCTACTAGTCTCCCAAGGGGAAATAGCAATTACACAGCTAGGTATACAAGCCTAGAGCTACACATAAGAGTCTGAACCAGAGACTTAGATTTGGGGATCATTAACAAAAGTACAATATTTAAATCTATGGGAGTGGATAAAATCACCTAGAAATGTATTGTCCAATATAATACCCACTTAACCATGTGGGGTCATTTAAATTTAAACTTATTGAAACTAAAACTTAAAATACAATTCTACAGCTGAATTAGCCACACTTCAAGAGAAATAACTAGCAGATACCACAGTGAATAGTAAATATAGATTATTTTTATATCATAGAATGTTCCATTGGACAGCATGTATCTAAACAAATTACCAAAAGGAAAAAGCCAATAGGAGAATTTTGGTAGAGGAAGTACAAGCAAAAACTAAGAAAGAAATGATCAGTGAAGTGTCAAAGAAGCTTACAGATACAAATATTTAAAGAAAAAGAGAAGTATAATTCAAAGACTATTAAAGATATCAAGTTGGAGTCAGGCATGATGGCGCACGCCTATAATCCCAGCAACTTGGGAGGCTGAGGCAGCAGGATCATGAGTTCAAAGCTAGCCTCGGCAACTTAGGGAGGTCCCAGGGAACTTAGTAAGACCCTGTCTCAAAATAAAATATTAAAAAACGGGCTGGGGATTTAGCTCAGAGGTTAAGCACCCTTGGGTTCAATCCTCAGTAACAAAAATATATAAATGATATCAAGTTGGATAAGCAAAAAGAACTGACAACTAGCTTTGACAAAAAAATATATCATTAGTGATTTGAAATAAGCCACTACAGTAAAAAGTGGTGGAAGCATGGGACTAGAGTGGTGGCTCAGCAGTTGGAGCTCTTGCCTGGCATGCACAAGGACCCGGGTTCAAACCCCAGCACCACATATACAATTAAGTGTTACAGAAATAAAGGCCAAAAGAAAAAAGTAAAATTGATTACTGATTCTGTCTCCTTCTCTACCTCTCTTTAAAAAAAAAAAAAAGTGGTGGAAGCAAAAGCAAGTAGGTTGAGAAGGAATAGGTGGGGGGAAAAGATACCAACTACAGACTACTTTTTTTAAAAGTTTACTTTGAAGGAAAGACATGAGTAGTAACTTAAATGGAGTCACAATAGGTCCCACCACCCCCTGGCCCTTCCCATGGTTCCCATGGTTGTACTGAGGCAGGATTATATGTCAGTAGGAATAATTCAATAGAAATAAATGCAAAATAGAAGATAATGGAGGAGATAACTGCAAAGGGAGAGGTCTTCCAGAAGATTAGAATACCTAGAATCCAGAGTATAAATAAGGTTAGTCATAGATGGGATCAAAGCTGCTCTTCTACAATCCCATGAAAAAATAAGAACCATAGAGAGTCCAGATAGAGCTAACTTGAAATATTTGGTATTGATGGTAACTTTCACCTGTTTACATCTTTTTTTTTTTTTAAAGAAAGAGGGACAATGAGAAAGAATCAATTTTATTTAGTTTTTCATGTGGCTTTCATTGCTCCAACACTTTGTTGCATACATGGTGCTGAGTCCTCACATATGCCAGGCAACCACCATAACTGCTGAGCCACCGCTCCAGCCCCTACATCTATTTTATATAGAAAATGTAAATATAATATAAGAGTGGTTGGGTATATTTTATAGTGGTTTGTTGATTTCGATGTTTTATTTGGTCGCTTGGCTAGGTTGGGTTTGGCTTTTGGTAGGGTGGCAGGTATTAATGATTTAAGAAGAAACACAGTAGCAAATAATGTTCTCAAAGGAAAAAAGTGAATTTACTAGGGAACTATAATAGGACCATACAGCAATGATGGTTACATATTTGATATCTGTAATCTATCTAAAATGAGTCTGGTCAGTATGTTGTATGACTTTCCTCTAAAAGATTAGCTGTTCTGATAAAATTAAGCATATCAATGTACTTAGTGTTTGCCAGTCATGGATTAAACATATAATTATATTTAAACAGGATAGGATTTGCCAAATAAATTGGAAGGAGAAAAGAGGCAAAAGAGTTAAGTCCAGGGTGTCTGCAAAAAAAAAAAAAAAAAAAAAAAAAATTGGTATTTGGGGCTGAAGCAATAGCTCAGCAGTTACAGCGCTTGCCTGGCATGCACAAGGACATGAGTTCGAACCCCAGCACCAAACACACAACAAAGTGTCGGAGCAACAAAAGTCACATGAAAAACTAAAGTTGGTTCTCTCTTTCTCTCTCTCTCTCTCTGTCCCTTTCGCTCTTAAAAAAAAAAAAAGTCTCTTGGGTTATACCACAGGCCCTAAACTATGTAAAAGAGAGATCATGAATAAGAAGGGCAATTTAAAAGTTGCAAATTTATACAAACTATATTTGGATCCTAGGTCAAGGAAACAACTTTTTAAGAGAGAAAGAGACAGTGAGAAAATCAATTCCATTCAGTTTCTCGTGTAACCCTCCTTGCTGCAACACTTCACCATGTACATGGTGTACAGGGGTTCAAACCCGCATCCCTGCACATGCCAGGCAAGCGTTATAACCTCTAAGCCACCACTCCAGCCCCAAACCAAATATTTTCAGAGCAAATGATATTTATGAAACAATCAGAAATTTCATATTTTTATATTTGATATTTTATGATATTAAGAATTCTAGGGGCTGGAGTGGTAGCTCAGTGGTTGCAGTGCTTGCTTGGCATGCACAAGGATGAGGGTTCAAACCGCAGCAACATGTACACAATGAAATGTCGGAGCAATGAAAGCAACATGAAAAACTAAATAAAATTTATTCTCTCTCGCTCTTCTCTCATTGTCCCTCTCTCTTTAAAAAAAAAAAGAAAGAAAGAAAGAAAAAATTATTTTCTAGGGGGTTGGAGCAGTGGCTCAGCAGTTACAGCGCTTGTCTGGCATGCACAAGGATGCAGGTTCATACCCCAGCACCACGTACACAATTAAGTATTGGCACAACAAAGGTCACATGAAAAACTAAATAAAATTGATTCTGTCTTTCTCTCTCTCCTAAAAAAAAAAAAAAAGATGAGTTATAGTGAGTATAGGTATTTGGGGGTTTATGAGACCATTCAGTCTATTTTTGTATAGTGAAAAGTTAAAATAAAAAAGATGAACACATCATACAGAAAGTTAATTTAAAATGAAATGTGCATATCTCTGGTTAATTTTAATTCATATTTTTAAGACTTGAAAAATCTGTAAAACAACACACATAGAACATATACAGAAGCAGATTTTTATCACTAATTTTAATTTCAATTGGAACAAGAGCCAAGTGGCTGTGAGGTACAAGAAAGTGGTGCAATTAACAGAACACGCAGAAGATGTATAGTATAATTTACTATATACCAATATGCTGCCTATAAAGACGAACTTAGTAAATATAATTTGTCCCAATTTAAAGAAATGTTTTGTTTTAAAAAATTCTAAAGGAGGTGGCTGGAGGGATGTCTTGGCAGTTACAGCGCTTGCCTGCAAGAGGACACCTGTTTGAACCCCAGCACCACAAACACAACAAAGTGTCAGAGCAACAAAAGCCACATGAAAAACTAAATGAAATTTATTCTCTCTCTCTCCCCCTTTCTCACTATCCCTCTCTCTGAAAAAAAAAAACTAAATGAATAAGAACATAAATTAATAGAACCATCCTGATCATTCATAACCTTTCTTTGTTGTAAAAACTCTTCAATATTTACCACATTGACATTTCAATATATCATTTCACAACCTGCCTTACAAAGCATAGGAGTCTAGGTGATAGGTCTTTTTAAAATATTTATAAAAACTTGGAATTTAAACTTACTATTTCTTTCCGTTCTCTTGGAAAAGAAGAAAATAAGCACTGTTCTTATGCTCCAGATGCTAAAGGGGAAGCAAAATTCAAAAACAAAAATAATTAGGATAGGTGAATTAGACACCATGTAAAATAAAAACCTGTATTTCCATAGTTAAGTATATTATTTCCCCTTATATATTAAAAATCAAAATGTACTGCTTTCTGTCATGTAACATCAGAAGTGTACCTGAACTTTCAAAGGAGAGGTTGTAGTCCTCCCACTTTCTAGGGAGTAGTTCCTGAATTCCAAAATTGCACTAGTGTGCCCGAATGCATTTCTTTAGAGAAAACATTGCTTTCGTTGATCTAAAAGGGAGGATCTATGAAGCCCCTAAGAGATTAAGAACAATACTGTAAAATCCTTTCTTACCAAGTATCAATTTCAAAAATCATCTTCTCTTTTCCTCATGTATTAGGGACACATACTTTGCTTTTACAAATGTAGCAGCATTATGCTAATATAAGTTGCTACTCCTTTCCTACCATTTAACATCAGAGGGATCTTCTCTATTCAATAGTGTAAACTATCTGGGGAAAGAAGCACAGCAAAAAGCCTTACCTTCAAATAAATATTTGCTAAAAAAAAAAAAAATCTAGCTAAAAACCTCCTTCTATAGATGTTATGAGGATAATTCTTTAGGCCTTACACTAGAGTAAGATATTAAATGATAATAAACGAATTTAAAAAAACTCAAAAAAGAATCCTAATCACAAACTTGTTGAGGTCCTCTCTTAAATTCAATGTAAACACAGCAAAACAAAAAAGAGGTCTTTCCCCGTAGAACATGGCAGAAATGTACAAACATTATTCATTAAACAAAAATACATGGCATCTGAATATAAATTCAGAATATATGTATGAAAATTAGGTTTCTACTCTGAAATACAGTACTGTTTAGATATCAGGTACCCCCCAAAACCTCATGTGTGAGACAATGCAAGGAAGTTTAGAGGTGAAATGCCTGGGTTATGAGAGTCTTCACCTAATCAGTTAATTGATCCTCTGACAGGAACTAACTAATTGGTAACTGTAGGTGAGTGGGTTGTGACTGGAGTAGGTGGGTCCCTGGGGTCATGCCTTTGGGGTATATATTTTCCCTTTATTGAGCAAAGTACTGGTACGAATGTGCACACTCTCTCTCTCCCTCTCCTTTCCCTCTCTGCTTCCCGGTGCAATCTTCTCAGCTGCTTTCCTGCTATACCCTTTAGCCATGATGTTCTGCCTCTCCTCCAGCTCTGAGGAATGGAGCCAGTCTTCATGAACTGAGACCTCTAAAAACCAACCATGAGCCCTAAAATTAATAAACTTCTCCTCCACTAAAACT
Organism: Aplodontia rufa; assembly: GCA_004027875.1. NCBI lineage: Eukaryota > Metazoa > Chordata > Mammalia > Rodentia > Aplodontiidae > Aplodontia > Aplodontia rufa. The sequence goes on along the minus strand of PVKS010003459.1, from coordinate 66,687 downwards.
ATTCTCATCAGGTCTTTTGGTCACAGCAGTGAAAAAGCTGACTAAAACAGGGAGTCAGCCTGCAAGGCAGTCACCAGTGCTTCCTACGTCCTCATATTCAGATCTGATTGTAGTCCTCTCCCACCAATATTGGTCTGAGTGACCAATAGCATATGGCAGAGGTAACAGTATGCCACTGTAAAATAAATTTATAAAAGTCTATAGCTTCCATATGAGGCTCCTCTTTCATTTGTCTTTCTCTCGCTTGGATTATTTGCTCTGAGAAAAGCCAGTTACCATGACATGAGAATAGTCAGGGAAGCTGGTAGCAGCAGCACACACCAGTGCTATCGGGGACTCAGGAGGCCGAGGCAGGTAGATCTCAAGTTGGAGGCCAATCTTGGCAACTTAGCGAGACCCTGTCTCAAAATTAAAAATAAAAGAAACCAGGGATGTACCTCAGTAGTAGAGGAACCATTGGGTTCAATCCTCAGTACTACAAAAAGTAAGGGGGAAAAAAGTCAAGGAAGTCTATGGAAAAGCCTGTATGGTAAAGAACAAAGGTGTGATAATAACACACCCAGCAAAGAAACTAAGTCTGCTAACAGCTGTGTACACGTAAAAGCTTAGATGATGATGCAAGAAAAATCAGCAAATGTATAAGTCTACACCAGGTGTTATCTTTGTATTTGGATTCAGAACCCATTTTGGAGATGGCAAAACAACCGTCCTTGGCATGATTTAGAATTCCTTGGATAATGCAAAGAAAAATGAAACCACAGACTTACAAGACATGGCCTGATGAGAAGAAAAAGATCTCAAGGAAATAGCCAAAGCACAGAAAAAAGAAAGTCAGGCAAAAGCGAATGCTGGTGCTGGCAGAAAGACACTGTCTAGCAATATAACTGGAGGCTGGATAAAAGCAGAAGAAAAAAACATTCTGCAAAGAGTTTAGCTGCTGTGATTGTGCAGATTAGTTAAACCTTGAGATGACTGCAGCCCCAGCCAACAGCTTAACTCCAATTTATATAAAAACAAATAACTGAGCCAGAACCATCCAGTAGGCCACTCCCAACATTCTTGCTCTTCTGGAACTGAGACATAATAAATATTTGTTGTTTTAAGCTAAGTTCTGAGAGAATTTGTTACACAATAAATGCCTAACACACATTTCTTATATTGTGATGATTTACTTTTATGATATGAAAACACCAAATAATTAGCAGATTCCTAACTACCTAAACAATTAAGAAAAAAAAAAAAAAGATACTGAGCATTGCCCTTATCAAGGGAAAAGGAGATAAAGACAGAAAGGTTAAGCATAACCCTTACAAATCCTAAGACAGAAAAGTTCCATGAAGTAGTATGCCCTTATTCACACAGGGTATGTTCCAGGTCCCCTCAGTGGATGCCTGAAACCACAGATGTACCAAACCCTATTATACACTACAATTTTTCCTACATCCCCTACAGCCTTGCCACACAGTACCAGTTTTATGCCATGGCGCCCCACATTTTTATCACCACTCTTGCACTTTGGAGCCATTATTAAGTAGAATATACATTACTTGACACAAGGACTGTGATGCCTTGACAACTGTTCTGATAACCAAGAGGATTACAAATTGACTAATGGGAGGTAGCATAAAAAACATGGACAAAAAGATGGTTCACATCACAAGCAGAGCAGTGTGGCATGAGATCTTACATTACTTGGAGCAGCAAGGAATTTAAAACTTATGAATTGTTTACTTCTGGAATGTTCCATTTAACATTTACAGACTATGGTTGACCACAGGTACCTGAAACCACAGATAAGGAAGAACTAGTACACTATTTCTCCACTACAAACTCACTGAAAAGGTAACAATATGAGGTAGAAGAGTTGGATGAAAAATATAGTGAAAGAAAACAGTACAAAAGAGAGGAAATGCAGAAATAGTGAATAGAATTTTGTGGGAAATAGTAAAATTTTCTTAAATGAGTTGATACTTTTTTAAAAACATGTATAATTTTCAAAATGTAAAAACTATGAGAATTGCAATATACTCGCCTCAAAACAAAACTAACTAGTACTCCCTTGTGGGCAATTAGCTCTTGCTTTTTATCAAAACTACTCCTGGAGGGGCTGGAGCGATGGCTCAGTGGTTTTGGCGACTGCCTCACATTTGCAGGAACGCAGGAACATGGGTTCGAACCCCAGCTCCACGTATACAATGGAGTGTCTGAGCAATGAAACCCAACACAATTGGAGGAGAAAATACAGTTAACAAACATGAAGGTCTACCTCTTAAGGGAAATTCTAGTTAGCCTACAACATTGGAAAAATGCCTTTAATCCCACAGAAGTCGCCTACAAATAACTGGCCCGAAATTAACATATCATAAGGTAAAGATTTTTTTTTCATTATAAAAATCAAGAAAATGTATTATTATGTTTCAAAACTTAGATCAGCTTCTTTCATATCAAGTGAGGTGGGCTGAACTTATTAAAGTGTTTTAAAAATTACTTTAAGACTAGATCATAAAATAAAACCCAACTCTCCAATGTAAGCTAATCTCTAAAAATACAAAGATGGGCAAAGATATGCTAGACAAAAGCAAGTAAAACAAGGGCTGTGATCATAGTATTCCACCAAAATAATAAGAATAACTTAAAAACTTGGAAAACAGCACTTTATATAGTTCAAAAGAGTATGTGCTGGAACAACTGGGCATCCACAGGAAACAAAGAACCTCAACCTGAACCTCACCCCTTATGTAAAAATTAACTCAAAATGGATTGCACACTTAAATGTAAAAATGTTAAAATTTTTAAAATTTTAAAGGCATAGAAGAAAATCTTCAGGATCTATATCTAGGCAAGAAGTTCTTAGACTTGACAAGAAAAATGAAAGGAAAAGCTGATAAATTGAATCTCATCAAAACTGAAAAATTCTGTTTTGTGAAAGACAGGACTAAGAAAATAAAAAGACATGTTGGTAGGAAAATATTTACAAAAGACATATCTAAGAACTTGTATCTAGGATATACAGTCAGCCCTCTGTATCTACATATTCTACATCTGTATACTCAACCAACCACAGACTGAAAATATTAGAAAAAAGAAAAAATTTGTACTATACACCTGTGTGGAGTTTTCCCCTTTGTCATTATTCCCTAAATGTACAATATAACAACTATTTACAAAACACTTACATCGTATTAGGCATTGTAAGCAATCTAGAGATGATATAAAGTGTATAGGAGAATATACATTGGTTCTATGCAGATACTATGCCATTTTATATAAGAGACTTAAAAATCTGCAGATTTTGGTATCCTAGGGGATGTACAGGGTAAAAGGGAACCTGTAACCAATCTGCCATGGATAACAAAGTACCAAGGGATATCTGTATACAGTACTCACAAAGCTCTATAGTTAAAAAAAAAAAAAAAACCTAATAATAATCAATTAGAAAACCAAACAAAAAACATGAATAGACTTTTCACTGAAGAGGATATATAGATGGCAAATAAACACATGAAATAGCCATCAGGGAAATGCAAACTAAAAACCACAACAGGGTTGGAGATATAACTCAGAGACAAAGTACTTGTGAGCCTGCATGCATGTACACACGCACAAAACAGAAAACAGTGGTAACATCAAATACTGGCAAGGATGCGGAGAAACTAGTTTGCTCACACATAAAATAGTAGAAATATAAAATAGTGCACCTACTCTGAAAAAAAAATAGCAATTTCTTACAAAACTACACATGTGGACTGGGAAGACAGCTCAGTGGCACAGCAATTGCATAGCTGATCCCAAGCACCAAATAAAAAACAAAAAATGAAACTTATATGTACCATATGCCCCAGCATTTGTACTCTTGGCCATATACATCAGAGAAATGAAATCATGTTCATACAAAAACCTGTACACAGGATGAAAATTAGCTAAATTTAAGTAATAAACTCAACATAGTTGAAATTTCACATAAGCTGGGAGAACCATAACTATGAAGGTGGGGGTTGAAGGGAGGGAGGCAGGGAGAGCAGGGAGGAATTAGGGGATTTATCAATGCAACTGGGAACTCTCGACTCCCATGAAAAGCCCAACTATACTCAGGCAGGCAGAGAAAATAAAAAATTTCAAAAATTAATATACATGTATATGCTTATTTCTATCCACAGCATGAGGATATTGCAGAGAAGACATGAGAGTGGGGAGTAGACAAAGGGGGAAATCCTGGACTAGGATTGGCCTTAAATTACTTTGTCAATATCCATGTATGCATGAATACGTAACGATTCCCTCCAATAAGTAAGACTATGCCAAACAAATTTGAAAAAAAAAAAAAAACCTGTACACAAATGTTTACAGCAGCTTTATCTATAATGACCAAAAATCAGAAACAATCCGAATGTTCTTCAGCAGGTAAATGGTTAAACAAACTGGCATATTATCACCACTGAATTCTACTCAGCAAAAAAAGAAACAATACACAGAGCAACCTGGATGGATCTCAAGAATATACTAAGTGGGCTAGGATGGTAGCATACACCTGTAGTCTCAGGCTAAGGCAAAAAGATCACTTGGCCTTCAAGACTAGCCTGAGCAACATATGAAGAACTCATTTCAAAACCAAAAGGGATGGGCTGGAGTGGTGACTTGGTGGTTACGACGCTTGCCCGGCGTGTGTGAGTACGCAAGTTCAAACTCCAGCAACACAAATACACCGAAGTCTCGGAACAATGAAGGCTGCATGAAAAACTAAATAAAAATTGTTTCTCTCATTCTTTCTCTCTCACTGTCCCCCTCTCCCTTAAAAAGTAAGCGGGGGCGGGGGGAGTAGGGTTATATCTCAGTGGCAGTCACTTGCCTATATTCAAAGGATCTGAGTTTAAACCCCAGCACCACAAAAAAAAATAAAAATAAAATACACATTAATACACAGAGTGAAAAAGCCAATTTCAAAAGGTTACACCCTATATGAAAACCTTTTTATAACATTCTTGAAAGAATAAAATTGTTGAGATGAAAAACAAATTGATGGCAGAAGTTAGGAGAGGCACAAAGAGGAGGCTAGGTATGGCTATAAAAGGGGAAGTAAAGGAAAGTTAGTGGCAATAAACAGTTCTGGGTCTAAATTGTAGGGTCATATCACATGTGCATAGAAGTATAAAACATACAAAAACAAATGCGTGCCTATAAAAATAAATCTGAATTGGCTCAGTGGACTGAACCAATGTCAATTTCTTGGTCAAAAATTACTATAGTCATGCAAAATGTTACCACTGGGAGAAAGTGGGGGAAAGATACATGGGTTCTGTTTATACCCTTTTTTTTTTTTCAACTTCCTGTGAAATCTATAATTATTTTAAAATTAAAAATTCTTTCAAGGCTGGGGATGTAGCTCAATGGTAAAGCACATGGCATGTGTGTAGCACTGAGTTCTATCCCCAGCACTGCAAAAATAAAATAAAATTCTTTTAAAAGGATTATGCTCAATGGCGCATGCCTGTAATTCCAGCAGCTCAGGAAGATGGTATAGGAGGATCACTAGTTCAAAGCCAGCCTCAACAATTTAGGGAGGCCCTAAGCAACTTAGTGATACCTGTCTCAAAAAAATGTGGCTGGGGATGCGGATCAGTGGTTAAGTGCCCCTGGTTTCAATCCTGGTACAAAAAGAAAAGAAAAAAAAAAGGTGGGGTGGGGAGATGTGTTTACAAAAATATTAACAGAAATATCTAAACATCAAATAACAAAGAGTCAACTTAGTAAAGTAAAACTTTAAAGAAATGGAAAAGTTATACATTGTTATTAGGTTACAGAAAATTTGTAACATAAGTTAGTTCTCAATAATGCTTTGTACCTGAAGAAAGAGAATACATGGAGTATTTATGAAAAACTCACAAAAAAGGACTCAGTAGCATGCCATCAAAAAAACAAAAAAAAAATTAAGGGGCTAGAGCAGTGGCTTGATGGTTATGGCACTTGCCTGGCATGCACGAGTACACAGTTCATACCCCAGCACCCACATACGTAGCTAAGTGTCAGAGCAACAAAAGCCATGTAAAAATTAAATAAAAATTGATTGTCTTTCTCTGTCTCTCACTGTGCTTCTCTCTTTAAAAAAAAAACATTGAGTTGAAAGTAGACATATTACTCAACATTCTCTGAAAATAATACAATAAAACTAAAAACAGTAATTGAGACAAAAAACAAACCAAACATATAAACACATACTTGCTACTTGGAAACAACTTTTAGATTATGACCTCTCTCCAAAACAAAACAAATAAATAAATCATAATATCTAGAAAATAATTAAAAAAAATAAATCACTACATATCAAGATCTGTGCCATGAAACTAAAGTAGCAATAAAAAGAATGTCACAGAATCAAATACACATACAGTATAGTACGTTAATAAGTAAAAAGAAATGAAAATAAATGTCCTAAGCATCCAATTTAAGTGACAAGAAAGCCTAAGGAAACAAGAGAAATTCATAAAAAGCAACAATGTGTTTTCAAAGCTGATTCTTTGGAGAAAAAAATTATATAAGCAGCTAATGAAAGTAATTACAAAAGAGAATGTACAAATATGGAAAATAAGAAATGCTAAGGAAGGGGCTGGAGAGGTAGCTCAGCAAATAGAGTGCTTGCCCGGCACTTGCGAGGCCCCAGGTTCAAGAACCAGCACCACATACACAACTAAGTGAAAAAATTTTTAAATTAACTGTCTTCTATTTCTAAAAAAGAAAAAGAAAAGAAATTACAAGTAAGCGATAATCAGAGATATAAAGAAAATTTAAAAATCAAGAAATAATGACAACCACAGGAATATCTCAGAGATATTGCAGGTTCACTATAGGTCAATGAAATGAAGTAAATGTCACAATAAAGCAAACCACTCAAATTTATTGGTTTCCTGTGCATATAAATATTATGTTTACATTATACCATAGTCTGTTAAGAGCCAAATCATGTCTTTAAAATATATCTTAATTTTTAGAATCTTTATTGCTAAAAATATGCTAACAAACATCTTAGCTGATGGAAAAATGGCATCAACAGACTCAATGTAGGGTTGCCACAAATCTTCACTTTGTAAAAAAACACAACAGCTGCAAAACGCAATAAGGCAAAGTATGATTGTAGCACTACTACTTGTATGCAAATAATGGGTAATTACATATATGTGTGTGTGTGTATACACACAATAAAATTAACCTTAGACGAGACCAAAAAAAACGAAAAGATTAACTATCATTGAATTTTACAAGTAGTCAAAAGCTACACTATATAAAAAGCACCAAGCCTGGGGGTTGGCTCAGCAGTTAGGGCATGTGCAAGGACATGGGTTTGAACCCCAGTACCACATATACAACAAAGTTTCAGAGCAACGAAAGCCACATGAAAAACTAAATAAAACTGATTCTCTCTCTCTCTCTCTTTCCCTCTCTCTCCCTCCCTCCCCGGCTACCAATTCCTCTTTTTAAAAAAAGCACCAAGCCTAAAAGTTTTCAAAGGGAATTCTACCAAACCTATAGGGAACAGATCAGGTCAGTATCAAACTATTTCAGAGCACTAAAGAATAAAGGCTTTCAGGTGTTTGTTAAAATGATCACAATACTGAAAGTGGAAATTTTCCTAGAATTCAAGAATGACTTAATACTTAATATAATACATTTAGCTTCCACTGGATATTCAAGTTTATCATTCTTAAATTCTGCCTTCCATAAAGCCCCAGAGCATGGATACAATTCACCCAAGTTCTCTGCCACTGTAACAAGATTGGATTTTTTTCCAATTTCCTAACTTGGTTCCTCGTTTCCATTACCAACCACATTCCTACCAATACTCGGTTCACAGTTACTTAAAAAATCTTTCTTAAAGCTTGGACTTTCTGGGCTGGAGCAGTGGCTCAGCGATTTCGGCGCTTGCTTGGAAAGCACGAGGACCTGGGTTCAAACCCCAGCACCACGTACACAACTAAGTGTTGGAGCAACTAAGGCCATGTGAAAAACTAAAAAACTAAATAAAGTTGTTTCTCTCTTTCTCTGTCTCTCTCACTGTCCCTCTCTCTTTTAAAAAAAAAAAGCTTGGACTTTCTGAGGCTAGAGTGGTGGTTCAAGTAGTAGAGCATTTGATTTGCCTGGCATGTGCAAGGACCTGGGTTCAAACTCCAGCACCACATACACACCTAAGTGTCAGAAAAACTAAAACCAGATGAAAAAAATGAATAAAATTGATTTTCTCTCTCTCTCTCCCCACCTCCCCCCCATGTATATAACTTTACATAACTTCATATATAACTTTCATGTTTTTTTTAAAAGTTTGGATTTTCCCTACAGGTTCTCTCTCTTTTGAGTCCTCACCAGAATAGCCCTTACAAATTCCATTCATGGAAATACAGTCCATTTCCAGCATTCACTTCAAAATTATTTCAGCCTCTTTCTACCTATTAATAGTTCCACAGCTGTTTCCACATGTTCAAATGTGGAATAATAACAATCTCAATCCTAGCACGGATTGTTTGTCTGTTTTTGTGTTTCTGTAACAGAATAGCTGAGACAGGACAATTTATAAACAATAGTATTTTATTCCTCGTGGTTCTGGAGCTGTGTTAAGATCCCATAGTGAGGGAAAGTTTGGGTTACACTTAGTTTTGTATTTATGCCCTATCCTTATAGTTTTTCAATTTAAGTAGAAATGTTAGAAAAGAGAAGCACTACCATCTTAGTTCCCTTGCTTAAATTTCCTCCCTGAAAGTCCCATTTTAAGGGGATAAGAGAAGTGAACAAAGCGGGGGGGGGGGACCCACAGAAGAAAAATATGATTAATTTCTCTGGGAAGGTCAACATTTTATGAAAATTTCTCTCTGAAATTATAGTGAATAGAATGTCTAAAAAGTTGTCATTTATAAAAATAAGGTATTCAGGAGCAAAAGTTTTATAAGACTGCTTTATAAATGGTAGAATGAGTGCAGGTGTAGCTCAGTGGTAGAGCATTTGCCTAACATACACAAAGACCTGGGTCCAATACCCAGTGCCACACACACACAAACAACTTAATGGTTGTTCACTTAGATTTTAAAATCAACCACTCCTAAAGTAATGCATACCTGCCAGCATAATGCGTAAATACAAAGCCAAGTGTAGCCCAAACTTTCCCCTCACTATGGTAAATAGTTTTTATGACTCCTATGACCTAAATTTGGTATTTAGATTGCAAATTAAATTTCAGCAACAGTTGAAAAAGATCAGAAAAATATAAATCTACTATTCAACCTGAAAGGTAGGAAAACAATAACAGAATTACACCAAGTTATTCTATATCATACACTGAAGAGAAGATACAGCAAAATTTCAAAATGTCTTATTATAGAGTATTAATACTCTACCATAAAACATAATTTTGGACTAACTCTGTACTGACACATGACCTTCAAGTAGAAGCATGTGGAAAAGTGGGAATACAGAGATAACGATCACATTTTGGAGATAATCAGGTTTCTAAACTTGATCAATGTAAAATGTGAAGAGTAAAGTAATACATTTTATTGCTCCTTCTGTCTCCAATTATTTAAGTAAATTCTAGTCCAGCCCTCAAACTGTTTCCAAAAGAAAAAAGTCCTGGAACAAGACTGGTAAAACAGCTCACATTACACACAGCAGAAGTCCTGTTTGGCAAATCTACAACATCCACTTTCACATTGTTGTATTCTGTTTCATGTTTTTTTGACTGTCATCAATCAGGAGGACAATTCTATTCATTGTTGGATAACTGGTATCTGCTTCCAAAAGTGAAAAGCTCACTGAAATGGAAGCTATGACAGTTGAAAACAAGGTCACAAATGTGAATGAGACACAGTGAGAAATAGCCCTGAAGCGTACAAGTTAAGAAATACTAGATGCAGGTGATGCAGAACAGTCAAAGGGACACGATAAGATTTTAAAAAGCATCATACTCAAAACAGATCAAACTGAAGAAATTATGCTTTCAAAGAAATAAAATTGGGGCATGAGTGGTAGGTAGCTCAGCGGTTACAGTGCTCGTCTGGCATGCACAAGGACACAAGTTCAAACCTAGCACCACTTACACAACAAAGTGTTGGAACAACAAAAGTCACATGAAAAACTAAATAAAACTGATTCCCCCCTTCTCTCTCTCTCTATTTAGAAAGAAGAAAGAAGAAAGAAAGAAAGAAAGAAAGAAAGAAAGAAAGAAAGAAAGAAAGAAAGAAAGAAGAAAATTTTTCTACTTTTAAAATACAATTAAGGGGCTGGAGCAGTAGCTCAGCAGTTCTAGCACTGGCCCAGCATGCGCAAGTATATGAGTTCAAATGCCAGCACCATGTACATTACAATGTCTCACAGCAATGAAAGGCACATGAAAAACTAAATAAAAATTGTTTCTCCCTCTCTCTCTCTCTCTCTCTGTCCTTCTCTCTTAAAAAAAAAAAATACAATTACATCTAAGGATATAGCTCAGTGGTGCTTAGCACACATGTATTATGAGTTAAAATCCCAGGCACCAACCCCCTCAAAAAAAATCAATTAGTATATGATTTATTCACCAAAAATTAAAAATTCTTATAAATCAATAGCAGATCCAATAGATCACAACTTAGAGATAGTTATTAGAATTAGCAGACATTCTTCTGAAACTAATATGAATCCTTTATAATCAGAAAACCAATTACTACATAGAAATGGATGTCAAATGGAGATTTTTAAAGTATTTTAAAATGTTTAAATCAACTAAACATCTCACACTTATTCCCTTTTTAAATTTATTTTCTGCCCTCTTTTAATGAAAAAAAATAAAGGGGCTCAGCACTATAAAATGCATTAGTATGCCTGGGATGAAAGAACATTATAAAAGATTTCTAAAAAGAAAGAAAAATCAAGAAACTAGCAGAGGGACTGATGGCATAGCTCAGTGATAGAGAACTTGCTTAACATGTATAAGGCCCTGGACTCATTCCCTTGCACCTAAAAAAGGAAAAAAGAAAAAAGACAGCAGAGACAATTATTTTGCAATATTATGAATGTACTCAATTGCAGACAAATCTATGTTCAACTTTGTACCAATCTCAGGAGCTCCAATTTGAAAATATGCCCAGCACTAAACATTAAATAACACAAAATATTTTTCTTTTTACTATACCTATCCCCAAAAAAAGCTTCTACCTCTACTAAATCTCAAACCAAAAACCCTAGCATTACCCTTGACTCCTCCTTTTCTTTATTTTCCATTTACTACCAACAAAACCTATCAATTTTGCTGGGCACAGTGGTACACAATTATATTTCAAGTGACTCAGGAGGCTGAGGCAGGAGGATTACAAATTCAAGGCCAGCCTCAGCAACTGAGAGATCCTGTCTCAGTCAGTCAGTCATTCAGTAGGCCGGAGGTACACGTAGCTCAATAGTAATGCAACCCTGAGTTCAATTCTGGTACCAAAAAAGAAAAAACATGCTATCAGTTTTACCTCTAAAATACTTCCGAATCGTCTGTTGACTTCCAATGCTATTGGCAGTCCAATATATTGGCATCTCTAAACTTCTATAATAGCTTTGTAGGTATTTTTACTCTTCTCCCCCTTAACCCAACTTCCACATAGCAGCATGCCTGATTCTCTTAATTCAAATTTCATCATGCTACTCTTCTACTATACAAGCTTTCCGTTTCACCTAAAACTAAATTCAAACTCCTAACCCTAATGTTCTAATAATCTGGATCCTGCCTGATTAAAAAAGCTCATTTCAAATCACTTTTCCTCTCCTCCATACATTCCAAACATACCTATCTTTTTCCCCTCAAATAAATCATATTTGCTTCAGGTTCACAACATTTGCATTTTCAGTTCTCTGTTCTTGGAAATATTTCCCCTGAACTCCAGACTTTTGTTTTTAGGAAATGAGGAACACAATGATACAAAAATTCAGACACTACCAAAAAATACATAGAAAGAAATAACTATAATTCTACCAGCTAGAGAGAATTACCATTAATATTTTGGGGACAAGCCTTTTATATATCTATAGCTATATGTGCCACTATATATATATATATATATAAGTATATATATATACTTATATATAAATAATCTTCATACATTCCAACTTTTTCCACATTGGTTTTTCCTTGTGCTTTAGTTCTCAACTTAAATACCAATTCCTCAAAAGAGGTCTTCCAGGGCTATCCAAAAGTAGCCTGTTTCTATCACATCACCCTGTGTATTCACTTCATTGTATTTATTTCTCTAAATTAGCTATATTTCTTTGTTTTCTTGTATTTATTTTTGTCTTTCCAACCCCAAAATAATGCAAGCTACATGAGAGCAAAACTTATTTTGGGGGAGAATACCAGAATACCTTACCACGAAGCTACATTCCTAGGATCTATTTTTTTGTTTTCTAGGTTGTTTTGTTTTGTTTGAGACAGTCTCGCTGAGGCTTGCCTCAAAATTGCAATCCTCCTAAGTACTTGGGATTATAGACATGCATCACTGCATCTGCCTAACAAGAACAAAAATGTTCCATCACCAGGGTCTAGCTCAATAAAGACACATTGCAGATGCCTACTATTTAAGGTATGAAGAGATGATGGCTTTAACATTTAAAAGCTACCTTATCCAAATTTATATCTCCCATTCGAATTTCTCTCCTAAACTGCATACTTATACTTTACCATACATTTGACAGCCTCATTTGGAAAACACATAATACTTTTTAGTCTCAGTGAATCACCAAACATGGTCCTTCTCATTTTGAATAACGTTACATCAACCAAATAAACTCGAGTTTTATCCTTCATGTGATATCATATCCAACCAATCACTAAAAGCTGTTCCATACTGTATCAATTCTACCTCCTAAATCTCTTCAATCCATCTCTTTCAACCCATCTGCTTCTCTTCAACCCATCACTCAAGTGAAATTCTCAGCCATCATTTCTTTCCTTATCAACTGTAACAACTACTCCAGATCCACTCTTATTCCCCTCTAATTTATTCTTCATGCTATTCTATTAATGGCTACAATGGCTTCCCACTAGTTTTAGAATAAAGATCAAAATCCTTAACATGGACTACAAGGACCCCCTGAAATACTGTTTGCCTAATTACCTAGTCTCCTCTCTATAATCCAATCTTTGGCCTTCTTTCAATTCTTTAAACCTATCATGTTCTGACTGATCTCCAAGGATGTTTCTTTGGCCTAAAACACTATGTCATACCACCCTAGATACACATACTCATCCTTCAGGTCTCAATATCAAACATTACTTTCTAAAACTGGGGATATAATTCAGTGGTAGAATACACACAAGTCTCTGGGTTAAATTTCCAGTTCGGGAAGGGGGTGATCCTCACTTCCTCAGAGGGTCTACAGCAGAATTCTAAAGATATCCTTCGCTACAAACCAACAGTTTCCAACCTCTAGTCATAGAGTCACACAGTAATCTAGACACTGCTGTGAAGAGACTTTGCACATGTAATTAAGGTCACTGGTTGATTTTTAAAACAGGGAGATTATCCTAGATTATCCTGGTGGATCTAATCACTTAAACTATTAAAAAGCAGAGCTTCCTCCAAGCTCAGGGTAAAATAGGAAGTCAGAGAGGTACAGCAGAGTTGGCCAACAACCTGCTTAAGCCTGAAAGCATATTCTTCCCCTAAAGACTCCAGATAAGACCCTAGGCTAGCTGATACATTGACCCAGTCAAGCTTTGATCTTCTAATCTGCAAAACTCTGATTCAATAAATGGATGTTGTTTTAAGCTACTCAATTTGTGGCAGCAATGGAAAACTAATACCAAGGCTCTTCTTTGATCCCTATCCTCAGCCCAGATTGGGTTAGGGCCCTCTCAAAGCTCTCATAGTATTTTGTACTTCTCCTTCATAGCATTTGTCATACTTATTTAATGTACTCAGTCTAAGATCTATAGTCAGAGAAATTGTATTTCTTGCACCAAACACCCTTATAATCAAATGTCTACACAACTGATACCCATAAATATTTGACTGAATTAACAAACTTTTTATTCAACTGTATTTCAAAATTCTCAATCACAATAAACCACTTGTAAAGTGCTACATTATAAAATACTTAAAGGTCAACTGCCCTAAAGAAGTGACTAAAAAGAGAGTAAGAGAGCTGGGATGAATGGAATATAATCAGATTCATATGGGCAGTTGCTATTTTGGTTTTATAAATCCTCCCCCCACTCATCACTACTCCCATTTCATGTCCAATTCCTCTTGTGGATCATGGCTATGTATTAGAGAATCACAAAACATTATCATATAGAGCTATTACTACCAGTAACACCAAGTGATATCCCTCAGATATGGCAGATTACAAATAAAGCTTTAAGACAATTGTTCTACTATTTTAAAGAAATATTTTTCAAACTGCAAAACAATCCAAATTTATTCAATCTGAGACATTACTATTTCACAACAAAAAGACTGAATATACTAAAACTATCTCATCAGAAAACAGAAAAGTAAAGTCAAACAAAAGAACAATTTACTTACATCAATGGAAAAGCAAAAAATGGGAGTGTCATGGCAAGTCTTGCTGTAAATTCATCAGGAAGATACCACAAGTATACAATTAAGCATGTAAACAGATAAAGAATTGAAGAATAGAGAATTAATCTTCCAACCCATAATTTTTGTAATCTCTGATTTTTTTCCCTAAATTCTTCCAATGCTTGAATTTCCTGTTAAAAGAAAATTATTCAATATTATTAAATCTCAAACTTCAATAAAAAATTAAAATGTTAAAAAAGTTTAACATGAAAGGTTTTATAGAATGAACTCTGTTTTTTTATATTTTTATTAGTGCATTATAGTTTTACATAATGTTGGGATTAGTTGTCACATATTCCTAGATGCACACAATTCAGCAATACAGTTTGTTCAATATTCTCGCCCCCCACCAATCCCTCAATTCCTTGGCCTTAGAATGAACTCTTAAAAGCCAATAAAACATAAAATATCCTAATATTTTAAAACAAAATGAAAACTAAAAATGAAGTTTAAAATTTGCAATACCTATTCTGACAAATCACTTTTTAAAAAGAAAAATTAACTATTATTTTGAACTATAAAATTGGTAAAGATTAGAAGAACAAAACTGACATGAGTATATATTTGTTGAATCAAATGAGTAATAATTCTTCATGCACAAGCCCTTAAAATAATCTGGCAATAAACAAGAATAAAAAAAATTAAAATAGTAACCTGTACTAGATTATTTCTACTTATAACTCCCAATATTTCTGGGGAATAACCATTTTCTTTATTTAAAAAATATAAAAAGTTATTAAAATTTTTCAGGCTGATTAAAACTGTTACAGACCTATTTCATCCTACCTACAAAAATTATTTATACCATGCTATAGATTTAATTTAATTCTAGCAGACTCTATTACTTGATACAGACTTCATAAGTCACTGAGAGACTTTGGATTTTTTTTTTTTTTTTGAGGTCCTGTAACATTTAAATTCTCAGGCTTACTCAACATTACCTCTAAAATCCCATACTACATTCAGTCTTCAAAATAACATATACTAAATACTTTTAAAATGAATTAAAATACCTCAGAACCAAAGAACATACCTTATCTATACTTTCTAGAACTTCTACAGTTGAAGGTTTTGTCTGTTATAAAAATAGAAAAGAGACAACATTAGAAGGTATTGCTAAAAAAAAAATAAAGCTTATTACTGCAAACTTAAAACACTTCAATTTCTATAATCATAAAAGAACATATTAGCTAGGTGTGGAGGCACATGCTTATAATCCCAGAAAATCTGCCAGGCTGAGATGGGAAGATCAAAAGTTCAAGGCTAGTCTGGGAAATTTAGCAAGACTGTCTTGAAACAAAATTAAAAAGGCTGGGGGATATAGTTCAATGGTGGAGCATGTGCCTAGCTCAAGGCACTGGGCTCAATCCCTAATTTTGAAAAAAAGAAATATTCTCATTCAAAATGAGGTTTTCTCAAATCTTATCAAGCTATAAGTACTCCTGTTTACTTATAACTGAGATTTATTTAAATGAAAATTATATTTAAACAGAACTATATAAGATTTTTAAAAATAAGCATTTTTTTACTTAACTACTTCTTAGTCCTAGAAGGACTTTCAACTCTGATAGCTCAACTCTTACCATTCTTAACATACTTCTACAGAGAGAAACAAATTTTCACCCAAGAAAATTTTTCTTATATAATGATTATTCAAAAGCATTCACATATTTAAAAATTCACAGACAGCTGAGATTGTAGCTCAGTGGTAGAGCACTTGCCTAGTGTGAGAAGCTCTAGGTTCAATGCCAGTACCACAAGAAAAACAAAACAAAACAAAATTATAGACTAAGAATGGTCTGGGGCTGGAGTGGTGGCTCAGTGGTTTCAGCGCTTGCCTGGCAAGCACAAGGACGCGGGTTCAAACCCCAGCACCACGTACACAACTAAGTGTTGGAGCAACGAAGGCCATGTGAAAAACTAAATAAAGTTGTTTCTCTCTTTCTCTGTCCCTCTCACTGTCCCTCTCTCTTTAAAAAAAAAAAAAAAAAAAAAAAAAAAGAATGGTCTGATTCTCCATTGCTAAAAGTTCACTTAGGCCTCTAGAGGTCAAAATCAATAGGCTACCTTAATTCTGATTCCTGAAGTATGTACTGTTTTTGAAAGATCAAATTGTTAAAGGGCATCTAAGACTACTTCATTATGGCATAGCTTATTTGACAAAGATATTTTTATACTACATAAAATAAAAACCAGACAAAATGGTCTATATAACACTTGATAAACTATTTAATAATTATATACTCAACAATTGAAGAGAATACCACATATCAAACTCATTATAATTCCTACAAGAGTTATTAACATTAGATTGAACCATACAAAATTGGTATTTTGTGTACACCAAAGCAAGAGAAGATTGGCAATTTCATAGGGTTCAACCTAGTAAGAAAAACAAAGTAAAAATTTGATCCTCAGGCAGACTGTCATAAGATTTTTAAAAAGGAGGTTATCTCATTCATAATTGGAATCAAAAAAGTTGATTTCACAGGAGTAGAGAGTAGAATGATAGTACCAAAGACTAGGGAAGTTGGTGGGGATAAAGAGAATTTGATTATTGGGGGGGGGGGGGTCAAAGAATACAAAATTCCAAGATAATTATAAGGTAGGAAGAATAAATTCAGGAGGTCAGTTATATTTCATAGTTAGTACAGCTAATAATAATAAACTCCAGAAAAATGCTAGAATAGAGGTTAAGTGTTCTTACCACAAAAATGTTAACAAGGTAAGATAATGCATATGTTCATTAGCTATATTTAACCATTCTGCAATATGTATCTACTTCAAACATTTGTTGGTTTAAAAAATAATAATAAAAGCAGAAAAAGGGGGATCAACTAACACCAATCCAAAACAGACTGTTACAGCAATAGTTAAAAATTAAATTATGTACCAAGTATTATTAGACTCCATTATTATGGTAAGAAGAGGTCAAGAAACAAGTATTTATTCTCATACATTTGAGAAGAGCATTTAACAATATAACATATTTTCTTTCTAGTCCTAAGATAGAGATACCTCCTCTAAAAGCTAATCCAGTAAAACTGAACTGTGTTTCTAATTTTGTTTAACCCATAACTTGCAAAAGTGTGATTACATCAAATATTTGTAACAAGATGTAAGTAAAAAGATATAGTCTATAAAACACATAAATATAGTACAGAATACTTCAACTACCTTTGAAATAAGTTTGAAGTTTAGGCAGTAGAGAAAAAAAAACAAGAAAAGATAAACATTTGCACACAAATATAGAAATAAATTCAGAAGTCAAAGAGAAGTAATTCTGTGAAAGACATTAGATGCCTATAGAAAAATTGTAACTACAAGATAAAGTTCAAATTAAAAAGTAATTCAAAACACAAAATTAGTTAAAGGAAATTGAATACATAATATCAAACTGAAGGCTAAATCAAATAGAAGACTTTTACAAATAGCTTTATGTAACTCTTACAATAGACTTAAGAACTAGCAAAGAAAAGCAACTTACCCTCCATCTAGAAAATAATCCACCCATCTTTTATTTGTAGAAACTTGGCACAATGATAAATGTCATCAGTTGTCTGAAGGAATTCACAGCTAGAAATAAAAGATGTATTTTAAAATTTTAAGTTAAACATACAGCATATCCACTATAAAATTTAGATGTTGCAATACTACTTAAAAATACTATAAAATATTAATTTCTCTGGCCTCCACTTACATGGAACTTGAATTCAGATAATCAATGATATAAAAGCTCACCTTTTTAAAATCCATTCTTCAAACTGGGGATATATTTTAAGACAAAAATAGAGCTAGAAAGCCTTTTTGGGAGGGGAGGGGACCAGGGATTGAACCCAGGGGCGCTTAATCCCTGAGCTACACTCCCAGGCCTTTTTATTTTTTTATTTTGAGTCAGAGTCTTTCTAAGTTGCCTCACTAAGTTGCTGAGGCTGGCTTTGAACTTGCAATCCTCCTGCCTCAGCCTCCCGAATCACTGGGATTCTAAGAGTGTGCCACCACACCCAGTTAGAAAGGCTTTTTAAATGACAAACCATGTTAAAAATATATAATCATTTGACTTTGTGATTTTCTGTACTTTGTTATAACAAAAGTTTTATTATATTACTTTCATTCTGCATACTTAAGTAAAACCATTTCTATCATTCAACTATCTCCCAACTAAACTAGTTATTTAGAATATTTTATAATGTTCAGAACAACATCACTTTACAAATAATCATAAAAAGCAAACTAGTGGGTTTTGTTTGCTTTCTTTTGTTTCAGTACTAGGGACTTAACCCAGGGGCACTACAGAGGTACATGCTCAGCCCCCCCACTTTTTTAAATTTATTTATTTATTTATTTTCTTTGTTTGAGACAAGGTCTCACTAACTTGCCCAGGCTGGCCTCAAAGTAGCCATCCTCCTGTCTCAGTCTCCTGAGTCACAGAGATAACTGCACCACCATGTCCAGCTAAAATCAACTGAATTTTGAATAAGAAAACAAGGGTTACAAGGCTACCTGTGACCTTGAGCAAATCATCTAATGATGTTATCTTAATTTTTTTTTTTAAGAGAGAGAGAAGGACAGTATGAGAGAGAGAGAGACAGAAAGAATCAATTTTTATTGAGTTTTTCACATGGCTTTCGCTACTCTGACACTTAGTTGTGTACATGGGTTGCTGGGGTTTGAACCCGTGTACTTGCACATGCCGGGCAAGCACTGTAACCACCGAGCCACCACCGCTCCAGCCCCTTATCTTAATTTTTTTTCTGTAAATTGGAGCTCATAATATCAACATTTTCTCACAGGATAAACCTCTAGTATTACCACCGTACAGGTTTAGTGATTTGCCCAATAACAGAAGAAATGTGAAAGCTCCTCTATCTTTAGACTTTTGGTGCCTATTACTAAACACTACTGCTCAACACCCTAAATAAACATTTGTCTGAAATTTTATCTAATTCCTCAATCTAGTGGACCTTCCTGTTAGCATCTGTATATCCCCCCTTATTTTTCCATGACTCTCAAATGTTTTAGAAGACTCAGCTAGATTATATTCTAAGTCAATTTGCCAGTCCATAATTGCATAAATTTTTATTCTTATAAATTGAAATGTTAAAAATATCCTTTCAAACTGATAATATTTTACCAAGTTAGAGGTATATTCTTTTTTTTTTTTAAGAGAGAAGGACAGTGAGAGAGACAGAATCAATTTTTATTGAGTTTTTCACATGACTTTCATCACTGCTTTGACACTTAAGTTATGTACGTGGGTGCTGGGGTTTGAACCCATGTACTTGCACATGCCAGGCAAGCGCAGTAACTGCCAAGCCATCACTCCAGCCCCATCCCTTAGGTTTTAAGTTTTGTTGTTGTTGTTTTTTTAAAGAAAAATGGACAGTGAGAGAGAGAGAGAGAGAGAGAGAGAGAGAGAATCAATTTTATTTAGTTTTTCATATGGCTTTTGTTGCTCCAACATTTCGTTGCGTACGTGGTGCTGGGGTTCAAACTCTCGCACTCGCGCATGCCAGGCAAGCACTGTAACCTCTGAGTCACCACTCCAGCCCTAGAGGTATATTCTTGCCAATGAGTGAAACTAATTCATTCACACTCACACACACACACACACACACACACACACACACACGAGTTACCAAAGATATACTTCTTATCCATGAAACATAATCACAAAATGATATCAGTACCAAGTAAGAACTACATTATTTATATATTGGGATTCGCATAAGGCATACTACCTCAAGAGTTTCTCAGAAAACTAACAAAGAGCCTAGTTATAAAATGTTCAATTACGAAGTCATTTTTAAGGACAAAAATACCTACAATCTGTCCTGAAAAACTCAAGATTATAAATACAATGAATATTATAAACCACATTAAACTTGCATGTTAAATATTTTTAATCTGTCAATTCTAGCTCAATATTCAAATTTCTAATGTGTGGTTATGAGAAATCCAGGTACTTAATGAACAAAAGCAAAAATTTTCAAGTCAAGAGACTAAATAAATCTCACAACCTTTTTCAGATGCTAAAAATAATCACGAAAAAAGGTAAAACAGGAAATTCAGACAAACCACCTAACTAGGTATTCTCAAAGTATACATAATCCCATCATTTTGGAACTGGTGTACAGCATCTAGCACAGTGCTTTGTACACAACTGACCTATATATTTTGGTTTGTAAGAGAATTATATTCCTCCAATTCAAGTTTTTAGCCATTATACCCTGAGATCAAAATTTTAATATTTTCAATTAATGACAACATCATTATCACTTCCATCAGGGCTTCATCTCTAGCATTTTTTTAAAAAGACAGTGAGAGAGAGAGAATCAATTTTTATTGAGTTTTTCACATGGCTTTCATTGCTCTGACTCTTATTTGTGTACATGGTGCTGGGGTTTGAACCCGTGTACTCGTGCATGCTGGGTAAGCTCCATAACTGCCAAGCCACTGCTCCAGCCCCAATCTCTAGCATTTTTAAGCCACAAACCACATGTAATATGCTTTACATGAATTTTTACATTTAGTACTACTATGCTGCCCATTTGCAAAGTAAGAACCTGAGCATAAAGAAGTACTACATTAGCATTCTATAGATATTAAGTAACAGGGCCAGATATAGCAGTTATTCCCAACCACACAAAATCAGAAATGAAGATAGCTTTATATAGATTAGATTGAAATATTTATATATATGATATATGAGAGGACGTGTGACATTCTCAAATGATTGGTAAAGAGAACTACTGATATGAAAACTAAGTCATAAACACAGTACACTATTAGTACAGTGTGTCATGCAGTCCAATTCCTTTATTTGATTAAATTTGACTGCTTAGGTCTACATTAAAGAGAAGCTAAATGACTCACCAAAGTCACATAGCTCCAGGTACAAGCAAAACTGGTACTAGAAATAGTAACTCTGAAAGAACAGCTTTTATTACACTGCATATCATTTTTAAATGACTATAATATGAAATATATGTATAATATCACAATACCAATTTTCATATCAATTATTTGCTTGGAGAATTGTTTGGCTTAGCTCTAAAGTTTCCAGGAGGGGATCATTCTTTTAAATTTGAACATTAAAACATTAGGGTAGGTCATTTAATATATTTTCCATGCTTTCACAATCATAATCAAAGAAAATGTCAACTCCCATGGCTGCAGCAATTTTTCTATCAAACTTTGGTATCTGTTAAAAAAGTTGATTTACGGGGCTGGAGTGGTGGCTCAGTGGTTACGGTGTTTGCCTAGCATAGGGGAGGACGCGAGTTCGAACCCCAGCACCACGTACACAATGAAGTATCCAAGCAACGAAAGCCATATGAAAACTAAATAAAATTGATTTTCTTTCTCTCCCTCTCTCACTGTCTCTCTGTCTCAAAAAAAAAAAAGAAGTTGATTTATTACAATGTACATGTAGTGGTACTTTCCAACAGATATAAATATGTGACAAAATTAAATAATTATTTTTGCTAGCTTTAATTAATTTTATTTTCAATCACTGGTTCTCTCCTTTCTACCCAAACATCTTAACTCTAATTCCAGTGGCCCATCAGCTACTATGAAACAATAAGCAAATATGTAACCTCTCTGTTATTCAATGTTCTCACCTGCAAAAGAGGAATAAAGATGCTCTGAAATGCTGAAAGGTTTAATATGTATCCTAAGCCATGTACAACAGTGCCTGTGTACTGTGGAAGCAGTACAAATTGCTTTTATTGCTGTGGTAATTGCTGTTTTCTAATCCATCTCTGCTTTCTTCCAAATACTTGGAAAATACATGGAAACTAAATAACCCCTACCATTTCCTTCTGAAGCATAAATCAATTTGCTTGCCCTTGAGTGGACAAATGGGTCAACCTCAAGTGGCTTGTCACCAAGAACTCTTCCATGAACATGTACAGAGAGTTTCTTTCAACTCTGATATCACAATGGAACCTGACATGACCTTAAGGCTGGATGCATCTAAACGTGTTTTTCAATGAACAATTACGTCCACCACATTAACTGAATATTTTCTACTAACTGCTATTCACATTCAAGTTTTGATGTCTGTATTTAAAATCTTCAGAAGCATTTTTTCTTAAATTTTCAGTACACTTCAAATCATATTAAAACAATGCAACAAAATCAACCTGCAGTCAAAATATGGCTCAACCACAGACCAGGTAATTGATTAGGGGCAAATTACTTAAGCTCTCTAAGCCTCAGTTTACAAAATGGTGAAAATACACTTCATAGAATTATTGTATGGCTTACATGAAATTATTTATCACTTGGCCCAGTGTCTACCACTTAGTAAGTGCTTAGTAAATTTTGGCCATTATTACTGCTATTTCCAGAAAAAAACATGTGGCACTCAAATGTAACACACTTCCAACTTACTTTTAAAAGCACCTATTTAAAAATTGAAAAATAAAATTAGTTTGTATTTTTATTGACATTATATTGTTCTCATTTGGTATGAAAAACTGAAGCAAAATATTCCACATACACTTTCATCAAAATAACCATGTAGACCTTTGTAGAAAATAGCAAATAAAGTCTAGTTTTATGTTTAATTTAACAAGTTCAAAACTTCAATATAAACCATAAGGCACCCCCAACAGCATTTCCATAACATCATACTATACAATTTAAGATTAACGGTGACTTGTTCTAAAACTCTTAACTTTTCAAATGTCCTAATAGAAAACACAATTCTGAAATATCCTAAAGCCACCATATTCATCCCCCCCAAAAAAAATTAATGAAAAGAAACACATCTCTGAAAGCACTTTTAATATATGGTAATTAAGTGCTTGCTTTCATGGTAAGTAAATTTTCATTGTGAACTAAATACTATCAAAAAATTACTATTTAATTAGATTTATATATGAAACTGTACCTTTTTCATAGCCATAACGTCTCCCTTTTCTTTCTTTCAATTTAATAATAATCACTATGTACGTTTATTAATAGCATTACCGAACATATTTCAATAGATGATGGAAAACTTTAAAATTCTTACTTTACATGCACCAGTCCTGTTGAAGAAAATGAATTCTAAATCAATTTGGTTGTACTAAGAAGGCACTGTAGGGCGGCTAAGGACAAGGGATTAGTGTTTCCTGACCATTTGAACATATGCCTGACACTAAGCCTACTCACACCGCTGTTGAACAGTCAGTTCTGTCAACTGTTGGGACCTAGGCCACAGAAAAAGGAGAAAACAGTACACTCATAAGCATCATAAACCAGAAGCGGATAGGGAAATGTGGAACATGGAAAACTCAGTGAGTCACAGCTTAGTACTGTGAGAGCGCCATAGAGCAAAACTGAGTTTACCAAACCCATTTCTCTCTCCCCCCGCAATTTGCACACACAGCACTGAAGAACTAAACCCATGGATGTAGTTTAAAAGAGATTTCTCCTTCTGCCGCGCCTATTACACCTACGCGTCTCCGTCCTTCCCCCGCCCACCCCTCGACCCGCCCGCGGTCCCTCACACAATGCCGGTGGTTTGTAGAGCTGCCGCTCTAAGTAACACAACCCACGCCCACAAGCGAGCTAAGCAGCATGACAGCGACACTTTTCAACCCCTTCCGATCTTCCCTACTCGTGGCGCCTCCGCGCAACTCAAGAAAAAGAAAAGGTGATTCCGAACCCTCAACGCGGATAGTTTAGCTAGCTTGAAGACCTTCTGGCTCTTCTCCACAGAGCTGGGCCAAAAGCTAAAGCTCAGGTCCGACACTACCCGGGATCTCCGAGAAAGGAGCCGGGGAAACCATCCAGGGCAGAACCGGATCTCGGGCACTCGGAGGCCGCCCCCGCCACAGTGCTGGGAAACCAAAGGGGATGAGGCCACGATTCTGGAGGGGCGCGAACCACAACGGGAGACGAGGGGCAGCCGCAGCGCTCATAGGCCACTCGGCTTGGGGAGGGGGCACCTGGGAGCGCAATCGGGGAACCCAGAGCTTATTTCCCCGGGGAAACGCCCGGCGCGCAGCCCCACTGCAGAGTCCTCCCAACTACCTCCATCCTGACGCGGTACCTGCGTGAAGCGGGCACTGCCCGGCCTTGGGGTCCACCCCTGCCAGCCTTAGCCGCCACCGCGCAGCCAGCCCCCGGAGCAGGCGGCCGCCACTGACAGAGCACAGGGCCGGGCCAATTCCTTCCCATCAAACCCCGCGCTCCCGCCGCCAGCCAATCGGCGTCGCCGCCAGCGCGCGCCGCTCCCGGTCACGTGACCGGACGGGGGCGGGCGGTTGGGGCGGGGGAGCTGGGGGTTTGGCCTGCGACGCCCGGCCCGGTGGCCTCCGCCTCCGGTGCGGGCTGCTGGTCGTCGCGTCGCCGGGGGTACTGCCAGTTATTATGACGCTTACCAATAGTTACTTCCTACTCTTCCTCTGCCTCCTTTTCTTTTAAAGCCGGTTCTTCCGAGTCTCGCTGGAGAAACAAAACCTTGAAACTGGTACCGGTGGTCCCGACCGCTGGATGAAAAGAATGGGGAGGACTAAGGGGAGTGGGGACTTGAGAGTGGAGATGGTCTGGGGAAGAGCCCGGTCCTGAAGAGTCCCAGATCTGCTGTCCTACGGTCGGCAGCAGAGCCAGTTTACATGCCTTAACATGAGGCCGGTTCCCCAGCCAGCAGGTGGAGAAAATGCATGCTGCACCCCTGGATGCTTGAGGCTTTTGTCACTCGTGGACGTCAAAAAGGGTCATTTGATGACGCGGGCCTCCCCGGTGTGAAGTGAACCTCAAACGCTAGATGATATCAAACCTGTAGGTAACAATTGAGTTTCCCATCTTAAAACTCTTACCTTAAGAACAGAGGCCTTAATATGAGGCCCGCGAAAATTCATCTGGGCTGTATTTGACTCTGATTTGAAACATTAGTGCCTAAAGAGTGTTATGCTTCCTAGTAACTGGGAAAGACAAGTCTCAATAACAAATGACACTTCAGTGAGAAAAAGGAAAACATTCAGAGATGTGCATATGGTAACGCAGAGCAGAGGAGGGAATCTTCAAAGGCTGTTATGGTGTTTCTCCCCATGACGTTTTATCCTGTGCAAACATCTTTCATGAGTTTGTTTTTTTCTTCTGTGGTTACATACATTATAAAATAGAGTTTCTGTGATTTTCAAAGAGCATAATAGTTTTAATTTGCTACGTTGAAATTCTGATAACAAAAGGGTGAAATAAGAAAAACTAAACATTATATCCAGTTATTAAGAATAATTCATTTTACTGGAAGCTATCAGATGATTGACTGGAGTTGCTTGCCCTAAATGTTAAAATCTTTAGCTATAGCTCTAAATTTAAAAGAATAAAGAGAACAAAAGTTTAGTGCATTCAGGGGGTCAGTCTCTTTACAAATGTAGAAAAAAATGAGCAGACATTTCACCGGTTTTGATGTGGAAATTTAACCATTTTGTTTTTCCTTCTTCACGTTTTCAAGGATTAAAGCCCAGGCGTGCTTCTCTATAGATATCTCGCACCTTGGGAAGATCTACTTTTCTGAAAGAACTGTAAAGGATGGTTTTTACACTTCCTAGTGTTTTATCCTCTAGTTTAAATTGAGCCATTAAGGTCTGTTGTAAAGGGGGACAAGGGTGGGATGGGGAGACAGAAGAGCTAGCTGGATGCTAGGGACTACACAAATCTATTTCTGAGACAAAATTCTCTAGGGAACTGCTTAAAGAAGAGAAGAGATTTAGCCTGGCCAGGGATGACAGAGAAATATTAACTCTCTTGATCTTCCCAACAAATTTTAAGGCATCATTTTTCAAATGAGGAAACTGAAACATGGAAAGATTATGCACTTTGTTGAAGGTAACACTACACCAGTGCCTCTTTTATATCAAGAGATAAGAATTTCATCAAAGGATATAGCTCAGTGGTATAGCACTTGCATAGCATGATCAAAGCCCTCGGTTCTATCTCCAGCATCAAAAAAAAAAAAATAAGACTTTGCCAAACAAATACAAAGAAATCAACATATGAACCACAGGACTGGAATACAGGCTACAGTGTGATTCCAAACATTTATAGACAAGTCCCTGTGTTCAGCACTAAGGCGACAGAGATAAATAAAACAGGTGTCCTAAAGTATCAGACAGAATGGAAGAAAACTTTTTAAAAATTATAGTTAATGAATGCTATAGTAGAGACTAGAGTTCAAGGTATTAGAAAATAAGACAACAGCAGCCAGGGAAAGCCAATGAAAGTGCTGCTTTAAGAGAATCTAAATGTTAGAAAATATCCCCTCCTAAGCCTAAAATTGTTCTAGAATAGAATCTATAAAGAAGTGAAATCCAAAGAACACCAGAGAATAGTTTGAAAGAGGAAGCAAATTACTCTGGCCAATGGAATTCTAAGAGGTCTAGTTCAACAAATTAGTTCAGTTGGGTGCTTTGAGAGCTTAGAGCTGGGGCTTCATTGGTCTTGTTAGAGTGTTAGGGAGGACTTCCTTGAGAAGTTACAGTGGTAGTTGGAAGGATGAGAAACTGAAGAATAGAGAAAGGGAAACCGGGAATATGGTTTGAAAGCCCTTTGTCAAAAGGGAACACTGCAAGCCTAAGGGACTGAAAGGAGGCCCTTTTAACTAGAGTATAGATTGCAAGGAAAGAACTGCAGTATGAAGTTTAAAGCAAAGTCTTATTGGCCATATTTTTAAAATCTATTTTTAAGAGCATAATGTAGGGGCCTGGAGAGGTGGCTCACAGGAAGAGTGCTTACCTGGCCTGCTCAAGGATCCAAGTTCAAACCCTGGCACCACATACGCAGCTGTCAGAAAAAACAAAAACAGATGAAATAATAGACTCTCCCTCTCTTTAAAAAAAGAATCATGGGGTAGGAGAGGATTTGACAAATCTGTGTTTTTAAAACATCCCAGCAGCAGTGTGGGAACACAAGCATGTCTAGTGCTGGACCAGTTAAGATCTATGAGCAGTGAGCAGTGATGGATGTGGGTCAAGTGAATTGGGATAGAAACAAGGAGATCAAGATAAGCAGTGGAATGATTCAGAAGTCAGAGATGACTCAGGATTTTTGGTGCACCCAGTGAATGGATTCTAATGTCATCATTGGGAACACTGAAAAAGAGCCAGGTTTAGGGATAAATGGCTCCAACTGAACACATTGAGTTTAAGATATTTTTGTCACTTTAAGGGAAGTAAACAGTTGAATTTTGGGGTCTGCAACAATAAAATATTGGGCTGGAGAAAACCAAAATATTAGAGTTAAGTACCTTTTCTGTGTAGTGATTATTTTTTCAAAATGCAACTATCTTTAAGATGTTTTGTTTTTAAATACATTTAGAAGAACTGAAAACTAAAAAGTAAAATTCTCTAAAGCAGTTTCCGAGATTTCCCTGAGAATCACCAGGGTCTTTTATTAAAAATCCAAATTCTAAGCCTCCCTGACCTCAGATATTCTGTTTCTACTTGTCTGGTGTGGGACCTAGAAATTTGTATTTTTTTACAAGTGCCATGGTGATTTTTCTTAATTGCCAAGTTTCTCTGGGCAGTGGTATTCCAGTATCAGAGGTTAACTACATGAGAGTCACCAAGGTGCTTATTAAAATATAGACTCTTGGGCCCTGCAGAAAAATCTCTAGGGATAGAAGTGTTAGGAGGAATGAAGAAAGAAAGATGACATCATCTTTGCCCTTCATCTTTGACAGAGGTGTCCTAGGCCCTCCACACCAGACAGCTAGGAAGAAAGTGGGATATGGACTGTACTTAGGCTGCAGGCTGCCCTGCACTAATAATTGCTTTCCTGGCTCTTAGCCCAGCTCTCCTGCCTTATTCACTGACAACATACTCAACCCACTCAGTTACTCCCTTCCCCCATCCCATCAAGTCCCATCCTTCCCTCCTTAGCTCCAGTGTTTTATTCAGTGTTATGCTCCAACACCTTATCTTTCCACTCTTCTCAATTCAAGTGTTTCTCAACCCTTCTCTCTGGCCAGGGATGGAAAGGAAATGGGGTCAAATGCTATTTCATTCTTGATAAGTCTTTTTTTTTTTTTTATTCTTGAGAACCCACTTTGGGAATGCTTTTGAAGACAGCTCTGTCAGGGAGACATTTTTTCCTGTGCCTTCTTAGGTTCTATTTTTGGGATCTGCAAATTAAACTGACAAAAGATTAACAAAGAAAAAATCCTAATTAGATATATACACACTCAAAGAAATATGGCACAAAATAGTGGTTAGAATTTGGGCTTATACACCAGATTAAAGGGATGGAAGGGGCAGAGGAGGCACTTCTGGGAGAACAAATAACTTCTTCAAAGGAGGCAAGGAAGAAAAAGGGCACATATGTAAAAACAAATGGCTTTTTGGAATGAAAAATGGACCATTAGGAGCAAAGATGGAAGATATGATAGTTTTGTAACAATGTCTGGGCATGATACCAATTTCTCCCTGAGAGGAGAATACTAGAGTTGCTTCTAGGGGGGGATTTATGACAATTGAGTTCTTTTAGGAGGCTTTGCTTTTAGGCAGATAAGGGATTTCAGGAACTCAAACACCTTCAACACAAACTAATTTTTATGCCACAGTGCCTTCTCTGAACCTCTTCAGTTGTTCTTCATAGCCTTGTTGTAATAACACTATGTCTCTGTGAGGTATTCTAGATTCTTCTGACTAGGGGGAAAAACTGAAATATAAAGAAGGTCAGAATTATTTTTTGTCATAGCAAACAAACAGAAAAGTTCACAAGATAGAAGGGTACTACTTGACACTATGATAACACATCTGGGTCAAGAAATATAACAGTATCAACACTCCAAAATTGCCCCAGTGTGCCCCCTCCCTAAAACCCTCGAGTGCCTATAGATATCCACCGTCGTAGTTATTATCATATTTGCTCCCTTATTTTTTTGTTTAGTGTTACTGCCCAATTACTCTGCCTTAAACAAAATAGCTTAATTGTGCCTGGTTTTGTGTTCTATGTAAACACAATCATAGAATAAATTTGTTTTACCGTGTCTTGAATTTTTTGCTGAATCTCATGTCTTTAAGATTTACCCATATTACTACCTGCTGTTGTATCTCAGTGATACAGCATTTGCCTAGCATGTGTGAGGCACTGGGTTCAATCCTCAGCAACACATTAAAAATAAATCATTAAAATCATTTATTAAAAATAAATCAATAAAGATATTGTGTCTATCTACAACTAAAAAGAAAATTTTTTAAATAAAGATTGATCCATGTTAACTGGGCACAGTGGCTTAGATCCAAGAGGAACTGCTAGTTCAAAACCAGCCTCAGCAACTTAGCAAGGCCCTAAGCAACTTGGTGAGACCTTGTTTCAAAATATAATAATAATAATAATAATAATAATAATAATAATAAAGGGTTGGGGATGTGGCTCGGGTTCACCTCTGGGTTCAATCCCTAGTACAAAAAAAAAATAGATTTACCCATGTTGATATGGCTGTAGTTTATTGATTTGTATTGCTGTATATCTATGGTATTACATGGATATACCATAATTTATTCTGAGTTTAAACTATTATAAGCAATGCTGTCACGAAAGTTGTACACACACACACACACACACACACACACACACATGCAAACACACACAGACCCTAAAGCTTGAACATAGATTTCTATGGGGCCTTTGCAAGTTATATAATTCTGGATTTGTAGGACATATACATCTTCAGTGTATAAGATCATACCAAAATTTTCCAAATAGATTGTACCAATTTATATAACCAGTAACAACATATAAAAATTTCTATTGCTCCAAATCCTCACTGACACTTGATATTTTTACACATTTTAATTATTAGCAGTCTAATAGATATGTAATACCAATTTATTGCGACTCTAATTTGAATTTCCTTGATTTGTAATGGAAAGAAGCATCTTTCCATATGAGCATTGTATCATGATTCAGATCTTCTCTCACTTACATGTTGGGTTGTTTGTATTTTTCTTATTGATTTGTTTTATTTCATTATGTAATATGGAAACGAATTCTCTGTTGATTATAGGCACGATAATTGTTTCTCACACTTTGCAATTTGTTTTCTCATTCTCTTAATGTCTTCTGATGAAAAAAGTTTCAGTGGAAACATTTTACTACTCTTCCTACCCTATGTCACTAAGACATTTATATTGTTTTCTAAAATTTTTTTGCTTTACTTTCTAAATTCTGTTCTAGAACTTTGTTGTGCATGGAGAAAGGGAGTCATCTATAATGGTTCTTCACCACTTCCTGGTGGAAAATTAAACCAGCATCATTTACTGAAAAACGGTCTTCTCCACCCTACTATCTGGGTCTGTTAGCTTTGCATTTCTATAACAAAATAACTGAGATAATCAGCTTGAAAATAGGAAGGTTTATTTTGGCATTATTGGTTTATTTGGAGATTTTAGTGCATAGTCAGTTGACGCATTAATTTTGGGCCTGGGGCAATGCAGGCAATGCTACATCAAGGTGTAGCAGAGGAGTTATTCACCCCATGGTAGCTAGGAAGCAAAAAATAAATAAAAGAGGGAAAAGAGGGGCCAGGGTTCCAATATCCCCTTGAAGGGCATAGCCCCAATGACCTAACTTTCTTCCACAAGGCCCCACCTCCCAATAGAGCCATAAACTGTTGATCAAGCCTTAAACATGTGGTCCTTTGAGGGACACTTATGCAAACCATAGCACATGGTCATAAACCAAGTGATCATATATGTGTGAATTTGTTTCTGACTTTGGTATTCTCTTCCATTTCCCTTTTACATATTGCTAGATTTGATATACTAATATTTTGTTTAAGATTTTAGGGGGCTTTTACAAGTGAGACTGACCGTCATTTTTCTTCCTGGTAATGTCTTTCTCTGGGTTTGTTGTCAAAGTTACACTAGTTAACATTATAAAATGAGTTGGGGAAGATGCTTTTTTTTTCCTGGTCAGTTGTCATTATTCTTACCCATTTATTTTTCTTGCTTTTCAAATCAGGGTTTCAAAACCCCACCCCCTCAAAAAAATCCATTTGGATTTTTATTAAAATTTCTTATTAATTTCAGGGACAGTGATATAACTCCACATGAGCCTTACTTCTCTGGAATATGGTATGACTACATTTGTTCAAGTGTCTTCATATGTTCTCCAAATTTTTTTTTCATTTTCATCATATAGGTTTCATATCTTACCATAGACAAAATTCTAACAATGTACCTCTAGAATCCCCACCTCTGGCTAGTGAGTAAAACACTAATACAAGTACTGTACAAAGGAAATTTACAGATGAAGTGAAAGTTTTAGATCTTTAAAAAAGGGAAATTATCCTGGAAAATCTGGGTGGGCCCAAACTAATCACTTGAACCCTTACAAAAAGAGTAGTTTCTCCAGCTGGAGTCTGTCAGAGAGATGTAGCTGAAGAGAAAAGCAGAGCAAAGATGAGAAAGAGAGATCACAGATATTAAAATTATAAGGATTTGATGACTGTTACTGACTTTGGAAAATAGAGTAAAAGGGTCCTGAGCCAAGGAATGCAGGCAACTTCTAGAAGCTCAGCCAGTTGCCAGCTAGCAAGCAAATGGAGAACTCAGTGCTGCAAGGACGTACAATTTAATTCTGCCAACAAACTGAATAAGCCTGGAAAGAGATCCTTCCTTAGAGCCTCCAGGAAGAAATGCAGCCTCCAGAAAACCAGCTGATCCATACTCTGCCTGAATTTCTGACCTACAGAACTGTGAGATAAGAAGTGGATGCTGTGGTAAGCTATTAAACTTTGGTAATGCATTATAGCAGGGGAAAAACTAATATGCACCTTTCTCACTGAACAAAAATATTTTGGGGGCCAGGCATGTGTCTGCAAGTAACTCGAGAGGCTGAGGCAGGAGGATCACAAGTTTGAAGTCAGCTTGGTAACAAAGTAAGATCCTTTCTCAAAATAAAAAACACAAGTATAGGGATGCAGTTCAATAGTAGAGTGCTCCTGGGTTCAATCACCAGCACTGCTGGTAGCATATCAGGTAGGCCTTTAAGTAGAATGATACCAGGAAAATAACAGATCCTGTGCAGAACCAACAGTGTGACTCTTCTGTGTTTGCTCACTCTAGATCTGGACTCATCCATCACAGTATGCTGAAGTACATTTATGCTAAAGGTGCTTCCCATTTTTTCAATTTTTGAGAAGCACAAAAATTGGTCTCAGGACGTGGCTCAGTAGTAGAGTGTTTGCCTAGCATGTATGAGGCCCTGGGTTCAATCCCCAGCACCACTTAAAAAAATAAAAAATAAAGTAAATGAATGTCGTTTTGCCAAGCATAGTGGCACACACCTATAATCCCAGCGACTTGGGAGGCTAAGGCAAGAGGATTGCAAGTTCAAAGCCAGCATCAGCCACTTACTGAGGCCCTAAGCAAAGCCAACCTCAGCCACTTAGTGAGACCCTGTCTCAAAATAAAATATAAAAAAGTGCAGGGATGTGGCTCAGTGGTAAAATGCCCCTGGGTTAAAGCCCTGACACCAAAAATAAATAAATAAATAAATAAATAAATAATAAAATAAAATATAAAAAGAGCTGGGGATGTAGCTCAGAGGTTGAATGCCCCTGGGTTCAATCCTTGATACCAAAAAAATAAATTAATTAAAATAAATAAAATTTTTAAAGTGCAAAAATGAACTCTAGACTTTAATGAAATAGCTCTGAAAATAGCCAATGCATTTTGATTTTGACATATGTGAAGTCTAACATTAAAGATTTCTGTTATCAAAAATAGTGCATAATTCCAGAGACCATTGTGTCTGAAAAGAATGGTTTAAAATTATAACACAAAGGAAAAATACTGAGGAATATTGACCAAATTATGTTGTTACATAGTGTGCATATTTGAACATGTAAGAATAAATTCCACTATTTTGTATAGTTTAATGTACCAATTAAAAATAGGAAAAAATTAAATCATAACATAAGGTACTGGCATGTAGATCTGTTTCAAAACTCCATACAAGCTCAATTTAGTTATTGAAAAAGAGAAGAACATTTCCTTCTTACAACTGAAAAAAAAATCTGTCGTTCTGAGAAAAAAATAGATATATATAAGCTAGCAAGTTTCCCCGAACATATTCTTGACTTGGTGCCCAGTAATTCCAAAAGGTGGCATTGTAATGCTACCTAAAAATTAATGATAAACATGATAAATCAGGGAGTTGGTGAAACTTGAGTCTTATCTAGTATACATGTAAAGCTTACACATAAAACAAGGAAGACGTAGCATTAGCTAATTCACATGAAATTTATTGTTAATAGAAGTCATAAGAGGGCATGCAGTTTTACAAAGCATAAAATATGGAAGACAGGTTTCCTGCCCTGAGGAGCTTAGAAAAACATGTGCAGGCAGTAGCTAACAGGAAAAATACTAAGTCATAGTGATTTACAAAGTGGTCACCATCAGTAGACTGGTTACAAGAAAGATGTGTTATAAAAGAAGAGAATAGGAAGCAGGCAGTGGCACATACCTTTAATCTCAGCAATTTGGGAGGCTGGGAAAGGAAGATTGTAAATTTGAGGCCAGCCTGGATGACTCGGCAAGACTCTGTCTCAGAATAAAGTTAAAAGGGCCAAGGATATAGCTCAGTGGTAGAGTGCTTGCCTGGCATGCGCAAGGTCCTGGGTTCCATTCCCAGTACCACAAGAAAAAAAAAAGTATTGGAAAATGCTTGGTATTTGAAGATTCTTATTACAAAAACTTGAAGGAAAAATGAACAAGAGAAGAGAAATAAAGGACAAAGTTCTCAGAAATGAAAGAAAAGGAAAAATTGTTGGAAAAGGAAAATCTGTTGGAAAAGATGGAGAAAAAGACTGATGAACCAATACATGAATTATAGAAAATGGAATTCATCTGCTTGGTAAACCCCTGAAATTTTACAACATGAAATTGTAACTATACAACTCATTTCTTCTCTACCTCCTCCTTCTCTTTGTCCCCCATCCCTTCTTCTTTTTCTTCTTCTTCTCCTCCCCCTTCTCCTCCTTCCCCTTCTCCTGGTACTGGGGATTGAACCCAGGAGCACTCTACCATTGAGCTATAGCCTCAGCCCCCAGCTTTTTAGCTTTTTTTTTTTTTTGAGACACCGTCTCACAGCCTAGACTCTACCTGTACAAGTAAGTCTTGAAGTGAGGTGGTATGAGTCCTCCAACTTGGTTGGGTTTTTTTTTGTTTTTTGTTTTTTGTTTTTAAAGAGAGAGGGACAGTGAGAGAGAGAAAGAGAGATACAACTTCATTTAGTTTTTCACATGGCCTTAGTTGCTCCAACACTCAGTTGTGTACGTGGTGCTGGGGTTTGAACCCGGGTCCTCATGCTTGCCAGGCAAACGCTGAAACCGCTGAGCCACCGCTCCAGCCCCAACTTGGTTGTTTTTGAAAATTGTATTGGATTTCCTAATTCTATATGAAGTTTTAACAAATGTCAATTTCTAGAGAAAACTCTACTGGATTTTTATTGGTATTACACAGCTTTATGGATGACTTTGAGGAAAATTGAAATATAATATTGTGTTGTCCAATCCATGAATATAGTATTTTTCTTCATTTGTTTAGATCTTTGATTTCTTTCATAATCTTTTTGGAAGTCTCACCATACAGATTACAAATATTTTTTAAGAGAGAGAGAGGGACAGTGAGAAGGAGAGAATCAATGTGGCTTTTGTTGTTCCACCATTTCATTGTATTGCGGTTCAAACCTGCATCTTCACACATGCCAGGCAAGCGCTGTAACCAGTGAGCCCCAATTAGTTCAATTTTGACACTATTATAAAATTAAGTTTGATTTCCAAATAGTGTTATATGTAAAAATTAGACTTATTTTTTTAATTTTTTATCTTTTATTCTACAACTTTTCTAAAATGATTAATCAGTTCTGGGAGCTATTTTGTAGATGTCTTGAGACTTTCAATATAGAAAAAAACATAATTTCTTACATTATTTCTTACTTCCTATGCTTTTTAAATTTTTTTAATTTTTATTGTTTTTCTTGCTTTGTCCAGTATCTGGTACCTTTGTTCAGTGGTGAATAGGAGTGAGAAAAGCAGGCATCATTGCTTTGGGGTTTTTGTTGTTTTTTTTGTTTTGTTTTGGGTACCAGGGACTGAACCCAGGGATACTTTACCACTGAGCCACATCCTCAGTCATTTTTCATTTTTTGCTTTTTGTTGTTGCTGTTTGTTTTGAGACAGGGTCTCTCTAAGTTGGTTAGACTGGCCTCAAACTTGCAATCCTCCTGCCTCAGCCTCCCAAGCCACTGGAATTATACGCATATGCCACCACGCTTCGCCATTGCTCTGTTCTTACTTTTCGGGGAAAACGCTGAATTTTTCACTTATAGTATATTAGGTGTAGGTATTTTCGTAGATCTTTTTCAAGTTAAGGAAGTCCCTTATTTGTTGAAAATGTTTATCATTAATGGATTTTGAATGTTGTCAAAAGCTTTCTCTGCATCGACTGAGATAATCTTATTTTTTATTCTTTGATGACTTGATATAGTGAATGATATTGACTTCCAAATCTTTTATTTTTTATTGATGCATTTTAGCTATAAATAATGAAGGGGTTACAGTTTCATACATGCACACATCATAACAGTTTATTGGGGGTCAATTCCCTCCCCAGTATAACCCTCCCCTTGCCTTGTGTTCCTGAGATAAACGCTCTGTGGTCATGACATGTTGTCCCTTTTATATGTTATTGCATTAAATTTATCATTACTTTGGTAAGGATTTTTGCATCCATGTTCATGAGAAATACTGTTCTCTAGTTTCCTTCCTTATAATATCTTTGTTTGGTAAATGTTTTGGGAAGTCTTCTATGTTCTGGAACAGTGAGGAATACTGGTATTGGTGTTTAATGGAATTCACCAGCAAGACCAATTCACCTTTGGAAAGTTTTTGTTGGTGGTGGTTTGGTTTTGTTTTATGGTAGGTACTAGGGATCAAACCCAGGGACTGGTGCTTGATAGGCAAGTGTTCTACCACTGAGCTACACCCCCAACCCTTTTCTCTAGATTTTATTTTGAAACAGGGTCTCACTAAGTTTCTCAAGCTGGCCTCCCACTTGCAACCTTCCCAACCTCCTGAGTAACCGTTATTACAAATATGTGCCGCCACACCTAGCCATTACTAACTTTTTAATATCTTCAGGGTCAATAGTGATGTCTCCACTTACATGTTCGACATTAGTAATTTGTCTTCTCTGTGTTTTTCTTACCCAGTATAGCTAAAGGTTTGTCAATTTTATTTTTTTATTAAGTTTTGTTTTATAGATTTTTCTACATTATTTTCAATTTGTAATTTCATTGATTTCTGTTTTTTATCATTTCCCTCTTTTTGTTTTGGGTTTAAATTGCTCTTTTTTTCTGCTTATTGAAGTAGAAGTTGCAATCACTTTAGACTTTCTTATTTTAGCAATTAGTGCTACAAATTTCTCACAAATCACTGTTTTAATTTCATCCCCATATTTTAGTAAGTATGTTTCCATTTCCTCCAATCAAAATGTTTTACAATTTTCCTTATGACTTTCTCTCTTACCCAAGTCTGATTTAGAATTTATTGTATTATGTAATTTCCAAATATATGGGAATTTTACAGGTATCTTTCTGTTATTGACATAGTTAAATTGTATTATAAGCTGATCATAAATGTTTGATTATTTTATAATCTGAGATCATTTTGTGTAATTTTAATTCTAAAAAGAATTAAATTGTTATGATTTATTTTATTGACCAAAACATAACCTTTTTAGGTGAATGTTCTATATACATTTGAAAAAAATATGTTCTTATACTAATGTTGTTGGATGGTATACTCTATAAATGTGTGTGTGTGTGTGTGTGTGTGTTGGTCAAAAGTATTGTTCAGGTCTTTCAAATATTTATCACTTTCTATTAACTTTCATCAAATACTTAAGAGGAGGTGCTAAAGTCTGTATGCATAATTGTGGATTTATTTATACTTTTGTTTATGGCAATTTTGCTTCATGTATTTTGAAGCACCATTGATAGTCATATACACATTTATGAATGCTACATCTTCTTGGCAAATTCATCATTCATCATTATGTAATATTTCTGTATATTCCTCATAGTTTTTATCTGAAGACAATTTTGTCCAGTATTAATAGTATATTGTGATTACTGATTGTATGATATGTATCTTTATTCAAACATTTACTTTAGCCTATCCTATGCTTTTATACTTAAAATGCATTTCTTATAAATAACATATAATTGGGTCTTGCTTCTATACATAAACTTATAATATTTATTTTTACAGCTTTATTGAGGTATGATTTATATACATACCACTGTGTATATTTAATATATACAATTCTATGGATTTGGACATATATGTATCCTACCATACTATCTCCAAAATTAAGGTAATAAACAAAATCATCACCTTCAAAACTCTCTTCATGTCCCTTTTCTTGTTGTATGCACATGAACGTATAATATGCATGTGTGTGTTTGTAAAGAAAATAAGATCTACTCTCTTAAATTTTTTATTCATGTGTTATAGTTATTGGCTATTATAGTTATACATAATATTTGGGTTCATTCTGGCATAATCACATGAGCATGGACTATAATTTGCTCCATTTAAGTCCCCACACTTCACCCTCCCCTCCTCCCCTCCTCCCCTCCTCCCCCTCCCTTATTCCCCGTCTACTCTACTGGTCTTCCTTCTATTTACATATGTATATTTTTTTAAGAGAGAAGGAAATAGAGAGAGAAAGAGAGAAATATTTTTATCCAGTTTTTCATCTAGCCCTTGTTTCTCCAACACCCAGTTGTGTATGTGGTGCTGGGATTTGAACCCAGGTCCTTGTGTATGCCAGGCAAACACTCCAACCACTGAGCCACTGCTCCAGCCCTGCTTATATATTTTTTAATTAGTGCTTTATAGATATACTTAAAGGTAAAATTCACTTATCACAAACTATGCTATAAGGCATAGTTTGGTCAATTTCTTTTTTTTTTTTTAAGAGAGAGGGACAGTGAGAGAGACAGAAAAAGAGAGAAACAACTTTATTTGGTTTTACACATGGCCTTAGTTTCTCCAACACTCAGTTGTATATGTGGTGCTGGGGTTTGAACCCGGGTTCTTGTGCTTGCTAGGCAAGCACCGAAGCCACTGAGCCACTGCTCCAGCCTCTAGTTTGGTCAATTTCATTCCACTGTTCCTCTCTGTTCCCATCCCTCCACCCTTCCTCTCAATCCCCTTCCTCTACTCCACTGATCTCTCTTATATTTTCATGGGATTTCTCCTCCCTCCCTTTGCCCCTCATTGTAGTCTAGCTTCCACATATGTACTTTCTTAACTTTTAAAGGGCATAATACCATGTTGTTAACTATTGGCACTATGTTGTACAGCAAATCTCTACAATTTGTGCATCTTGTATCACTGTAGCTTCATCAATTCATCATTCTCCCTACTTCCATCTCTTGGCTAATACCATTGTGTAAATTTGGCTTTTGTAGTTATCTGAGTGGAATCAGATAGTATTTTTCTTTCTGTGACTGACTTATTTCTCTTAGCCTAATGTCTTCCAACTCTATCCATGCTGTCACAAATGATAGAATTTCCTCTTCTTTTCAGGTTTTATTGTGTGGGGGGAGGTATTTTTTTTTCTTTACCCATTCATCTGTCAATAGACATTTGAGATTGTTTCCACACCTTGGCTATTATGGATAATACTGCAATAAGCATAGCAATTC
This sequence comes from Aplodontia rufa, assembly GCA_004027875.1. Taxonomy (NCBI): domain Eukaryota; kingdom Metazoa; phylum Chordata; class Mammalia; order Rodentia; family Aplodontiidae; genus Aplodontia; species Aplodontia rufa. Next base: position 27,385 of record PVKS010003459.1, on the reverse strand, counting down.
AGATACCACTTCTTTGATATACTAATTTCAATTATTCTGAATATACACACATAAGTTGGATTGAAGGATCATGTAGTTCTATTTTTAATTTTTTTATTTGTTCAACACAGTCTTACATATTAGAGGGAATCATTGTTATGTATTCATGCATACATAGATATTGACAAAATACATTAAGGCCAATCGTAGCCCAAGCTCTCTCCTGCCCGACTTCATCCATTCCCCGATCTCATGTCTCCTCTGTAATACCCCCATGCTACAGATAGAAATGAGCAGATACGTGCTTATTAATTTTTGAAATCTGAGTATCTCTGTTTTCCTATGTATAGTTATTATTTAATCTGTTACAGAAAAAGTATGATAGCCATTTAAGATTTCCATTTAAGATTGTTATTTATATGTTGGATTTAAGTATACCATTTTAGTATTTTCTGTTTGTCCTTTTTTATGTTCACCTATCCACTTTTTTCTATCTTATTTTGGATTATTTGGAATTTCTTTAGTGTTCTATTTTAATTTATCTATTGGCCTTTTTGTCCACCCAGCCCCCCAGCTTAGTGCTGAAACTGCACAGATAGTTTATGCTAATGAGTTGAGTCATGGTGAGCCCACTGCCTGCCAAGTAATATTAGCCCAACCTCTAGGGAGAGTGAGGGCTGGAGACCTAGTTCAGCCATGTAGACAGTCAATCAATCATGCCCACATAATAAAGCACCCTGCCCCCTCCCAAAATAAAACACCTCTGGAAAGGAAAGCTCATGCATATTGTCACACATTGATGCAAAAAGGATACCATAACCTAAAAACAATGGAAGCTTCATGTTTGAAACCCTCCCAGACTCTGTCTTATACATCTCTTTGGCGGTAATTTATCTTCTTTCGCTATATGCTTATAACCATGAGCATGATAGCCTTCAGTGTGAGTTCAGTGAGTCCTTCTGGTGAATTATCAAAACAGTCTGGTTTGGGGAACTCATGAACTTGAAATTGGTGTTAGAAATTTTGGGTGAAGTGAGAGTCTGGAGAACTCCGCCCTCAGTTTACTATCTACATGGTTAAACTTGGTTTGCAAATCTCAGTTTGGATAATTCCTCATAGTTAGCTTGATGAGCATGCATCGACCTGTTTAAGTTCAGGAAACACGTTTCACCTTTCCTCCTGTATGTGATGGCTATGAGCGTATTGGGAAAGAATATAAATTACCTCCAGGGAAACAAAAAGATGTATAAGGAAGAGTCTGGGAGGGTTCCAGACAGGAAGCTTCCATTGTTCTTAGTGTTTTGTTTTACTGGAACACTGTGTTTGAGCTTGGAGCTTTGTAACTCAGTTCTCAAAGACTTTGCTATGCAGTTTTGGTGTCTGCTCCAAACATATTCAACTCGGGTCAGACCTGGTATTATGCTGGACTATCAATAGAATACCTTCCAACATTTACCCTCACACTTTCTAGTCCACAGAAATTAATTTTCTGGCCAGAAAGATGAGATTTCGTTTTAATTCCTAGCTGCCCATGTTGCACTACCCACACCTGGGACCACCCTCAGGGCAAGGCAGAGAGAGAAAAAAGAAGAGTTTAAAATACAGGAATACTCTAGCCTAGCAACTCTGTTTTTCTCAACTCTATGGACAGAAAACCAGGAAGCACTGGACAGAAGCTCCACAATCAGCCTGCCCTCAATAAGCCAAAAATAAATAAATAAATGAAAGGATTACACCCACTAGCCCACAGGAATTCCTTTTTCTGGCCTTCTGGAAGAGAAAGGGTTTCTCTTAGGGTTGTAACTGTCTAGTATGGATGCCCCAACTCTACCAGGGGCATCTTTGGCATAAAACTATGAAAAATAAGAAGCAAAAAATGAGAATCTCACCCAATACAGCAGTTCTCCAGGTTTTGGCTCTTCTCCCCAATCTACCCACTTTTGTTTACTTTTCAGATAGTTGCTGTCTGTATTTTGTCTAGTGTTTTTCCTTGTGGTCATCAGAGGTAGATCTTAGTGGGCTTACTCCATTGTCGTGTTGCGGATAGAACCTAGGGCCTCACACATGCTAAGCATGTGCCCACAGATACACCCCCAGCTCCTAGCCAGTATACTTTTTGATCACTTCTTCATCTGACAATGATATTATAATACCATTTTCTATAAAGAGTAGAAATATAATGCAATTATTTTGTTTATTAAGAAATTTTTTGCATTATTGACAATTTAGGAAAATAAGTCAGCTCTGTGTTAGTATTAGGAAATTTTTAGGACAGCTATGGAATGTGGGGAAAGTGTTACCAGGGTCTTTTAGGCATTATTAGACTTCAGGGCTTTAAGTTTTTTGTGTAGTAATTAATCTAAAATAGTTTTTAAATCAATGACAATTATTGCCCATCCTTGATGTTCTAGTCCTAATGACATGAGTTTTATATTACTTGTTCCACTATAACTATTTTATGTCAAATCAAGAAGAAATTTCAATCCTTTTCCAATGTGTTTATATGATTCCCTCTTCTCAATAATTGTATTACCAAAATATCTAAGAGCCTCTTCATTGCTTTTATTAGAAATATATCCCTTCTAGTAAAGTCCTGCATAAGTATGATCTGAAATCTGTTTTTAGTTAAAATTTACATCTTCACATCAGAATAATTTCTATTGATGTCTTCGTTCATGTTTCTACTTTTGTTTCATATTCCATTAATTTTTGGTTGAATTTTTCTCAGTTCTTTCTAAATGCATTTTTAAATGACCAAAAACCATTCCCTTCATACAGTTCAAATAAGATTGTGATGTTTTAAATGTTCCAAAATGTCTTTCTGAATTGCCGTGATGTATTTGACATTTATCAACTTTTTTGAATAAGCTTTATATATAAAATCTTTTTATATATATATACTTTATATATAAACTCTTATATTGAAGTTTTCTTATGCATTTTTAAGAAATACATTTTCAAATCCTTAAATATACTTGACCCTTGAGTTATAAGGCTTGAACAGCTTTATAATGGGTAACCCATTCTATTGCACCTAAATTTTTTTAAAATTCCAAATTGACATGTGTATTTAAAATACTGCATTTATGAGAGGAACCTGAAAAAAAAAACCTGTCATAAAATAGCAATGTGGTTAACGACTGTGGAGCGGCTTTTTCCCTCACCAGACTAAAGGAATGAGCGGCACATGGTGTACATCCTGCACACTTATTAATATCTTTAAAGAGAGCTGGGAACTCTTTTCCTCGCCTTTCATAGCAGCCATGTTGTCAGACAATTCTCTGAAAATGTTTTCAAATACAGATTACTAACGTCCAACATTTTTTCCCATATCTTTGAATAACACTATAGGTCAGTTTTCAGTTGATGACAATGTTAAAAGCCACTCATAAAATTTTTTATCACAGCAGTACAGTCCAATTGGTCACCTCTGATACAAAAATCTATAATAATGTAGCAGTATTTGGGGTCTTGTTTATTTATTTGTTAACTCTTTCACTATGTACATATTTTCTCCTTATTTCAATTCATTCTTCATAAACTATTGCTTTTATTTTCATTTGGGACATCTTTCCAAATTTTCAGGCCAAAAAAAATGAGATAAATTCAATAATTTTTCTAGGATTTCCATTACATTTTTATTATTTAAATAATGATCATTGTTTTCATCAATACTCTCTGACAGAGACTGGAGCAGTGGCTCAGCATTTATCATACTTGCCTGGCATGAGTGAGTACGCGGGTTCAAACCCCAGCACCATGTACTGAACAAGGCATCTGAGCAACAAATGCCACATGAAAAACTAAATAGAGTTGATTCTGTCTTTCTCTCACACTGTGCCTCTCTCTTTAAAAAAACAAAACAAAACAAAAGAAACCTTCTGATAGTTCCCTTTTAGATAAAATTGCCTCAGCTACTCTTTTTAGTACTTCTAAATAATATGGAATGTTCTTATCTATTCTTTGATTTATAGGTAATCTAAGAAAGAATAGCCTTCTTGTACTGTATGCAATAGTGAAAGATTTAAGGGTCTTTCATTATATTCTTTCATTCTGAAAACCCACTCAATGCTTTTCTTGTTGAAAATAATTTATAAATAAAACAGTATTTTATGAACACTTTTACATTAGAATTAGCTAGCTAGACTCTTAAGACTATTTTTTTCAAAATGTTTTTGAAATACCTCTCTCTTGTCCATTGTTACAGACTGAATTATACATCCCCCTAAAAATTAATTGGTTGAAACCCTTCCAGCTCCATACATTGTAAGCTTTTTTTCTACTCCACTACCAAGCTATTTCCACTATCCAAATACCAATCATAACATCACAATGCCAGGTGGGTTGACAAAATGAGCAAGTTAGAGTATCCCTGGAAGTTTTTCTTGCCTGGAGAAGCTAGATAACCACAAAAGTGATTGTAAACCATTTAAATATATCCCACTGGGGTGCTTGAGCAGCGGCTCAGCAGTTACAGTGCTTGCCTGGCATTCACGAGGACGTGGGTTCGAACCCCAGCAGCAGCAAAGTGTCACAACAATGAAAGCCAAATGAAAAACTAGATAAAATTGATTCTTTTTCTCTCTCTCTCTCAGTGTCCTTCTCTTTTTAAATATATATATATATTCCAGAATATATATTCTGGAACCAAAATAGCATATCTCCATATCAACTACTTTACCCCCCATTCTGGGGATTGAACCCAGAATGTCACACATGCTAGGCAAGCACTTTACCACTGAGCTAAACCCCCAGTCCCCAACTAAATGGATCCCCAAAACACCTGAGCAGTTCCAAAGCCACCCAATACAAGGGAAGTGTGATGAAGGGAAAGCCAGGATAGAAAGAGTCAGCAATCTTCAGCCAACTGGAGTTGCAATATCTTACATGGGCAAATTTTGCAAAAATTACATGATCTTGTAAACACATTACAGTCCCTTTTTCTAAGGGGCCCTGAAACTGCAAATTTCTTTTGCTTCAGAATAAATCTGCCTCCGAATATTACTGTCAGGCTTTATTCATAATTTCCCTCACTGCCTAGAAGATCCTGTTCATTTTTCTCTTTCTGGCAAATCCAGACACTTCTTTTAGAGCTTGATCCAAATGCTAGTAATTCCTTGAGGAAGAACCTAGTACATTTGGGGGCTTTGATAAAAGATATGTCTGGGTTTCAATGTTGGCTGTGTGAAGTGTTGCTTGTGTCATAAGCAAATGACTAATTTCTCTGAGTCTCAATTTCTTTCTTTCTTTTTTTTTAAGAGAGAAACAACTTTATTTAGTTTTTCACATGGCCTTCATTGCTCCAACACTTAGTTGTGTACGTGGTGCTGGGGTTTGAACCCAGGTCCTTGTGCTTGCCAGACAAGCCCCGAAACCACTGAGCCACCACTCCAGACCTCAAGTCTCAATTTCTTGATCTATGAAGTAAAAGAACCATACCTTGCTAAGTTGTCAGAAATTTTTAAATTTAGCATTTCATCTAATTATTTTGTTATTTTAATTTCTCTCAAAAATATACTGAGAACATTGACCAAAGACCACTTAAAAGAGGCTTGTTTAAATCATTTATTTCTCTCTTTACATGATTTTATAGTTTCAGGGATAAACAGGATTGAAATGCAGCAGGAGTAAGTGGGTAAGGTGTCTGTCTCAGGCATGAAATATAAGGGGTATTTTAAAACTGAGTAATCAATATGAATCACATTCTAATTCAATATTTTTAATCAATGCTAAAAAATCTATGAGCAAAATGTCAAAATTTTAAATAAAGACAGAATCAGTGTTACTGATTTTTCTTTTGCCTCAGAATTCAATATGGCTCAGTTCGGTACTGGAGATCAACACTCAAGGGGAAAATTTGGAATAATTTTTCTCTATAATTATTTTGGAAAAAAACTTAAATTATTTTAATTTTCATTTGTTTTTTACAAATGTCATCTTTCAATTAATTTTCTTAGCATAAACATTGGTCCTACATAACAGATTAATATAAGAAATTATCTTTGTTATATCTTATAAATTTTTGTGGTATGAAAAATAGCTTTCCATTTTGAAAATCTTCTAACAAATTTGATTGATGATAACTTCACTCTAGAATGATCTACTACATTTTTCCTTAGACTGAAATAATTTAAATGGCACTCTTAACCTTTTGCAAGATGGCTCATTCAGCATGCTTCAGACTTTGTATTTCTTATAAGCAGTCTTAAGTCTTTATTTTTTTTTGAGAGAGAGAGGGACAGTGAGAGAGAGAGAAAGAGAGAATCAATTTTATTTAGTTTTTCATGTGGCTTTTGTTGATCCTACACTTCGTTGCATACATGGTGTTAGAGTTCGAACCTGCATCCTCACACATGCCAGGAAAGCACCATAACCGCCGAGCAACCACTCCAGCCCCTCAATAAGTCATTCTTATGTTCCAACTAAACTGTCTAGCCAAAATTAATTTATGACTTTCTGAGATGATGGGATAAAACACTTCAAATATTTTATTTAGATATGTTCTTTTTTAAAGAGAGAGAAAGGGAGAGAGTAAGGGAGAGAGAGAAAGAGAGAATTAACTTTATATATT
>PVKS010003459.1:0-20735 GCA_004027875.1 Aplodontia rufa | reverse complement strand
TAACACTAAATGTGAATGGTCTCAATGGACCAATCAAAAGACACAGATTAGCAGGAAAAAACAAAATCCAACAATGTGCTGCTTACAGGAGACACACCTTACTATCAATGATATCCACAGATTGAGGGTGAAAGGATGGAAAAAAAACCTATCAGGCATATGGCCCAAGAAAGCAAGCTGGAGTTGCAATACTTATATCCAACAAAGTGGATTTCAAACATAAACTAATCAGAAGAAATAAAGAAGACTGCTAAATCCTAGTAAAGGGAACAACACAACAGGAAGATATAACCCTAGTGAATATATGCTCTCCAAACACCAGTGTTCCCAACTATGTGGATAAATTACTCTATGACATTAAACCACTTGTGGACCTCAACACAATAATGCTGGGAGACTTTAGTACTCCTCTATCACCAATAAACAGATCATTAAAGCACATAAAACAATAAAGAGATCCCCAGCCTAAATAATTCCATAAATCAAATGGCCTTAACATAGAATATTCTGCAGAATATTCCACCTGCAATTGGCCAAATATACCTTCTTTTCAGCAGCACATGGATCTTTCTCCAAAATAGATCATATTCTCATTCACAAAGGGTATCTCAGCAAATATAGAAAAGTAGTTATTATTCCATGTATCCTATAAGACCATGATGCCATGATCTTAGCAATTAGCAGCAAAATTATAACAGAAAACACATATATAAATGGAGGTTGAATACTACCCTGTTAAATGAATAATGGATCCAAGAAGACATGAGAACAGAAATTAAGGAATTCTTGGAAGAGAATGAGAATGAAGACACAGCATATTGAAACCTCTAGGACAGCATGAAAGCATTCTTAAGGGGAAAATTTATAGCACTGAGTGCCTACATTAAAAATCAAGAGAGATCCAGAATAAACTTATGCTCCACCTCAAATCTCTACAAAAGAAAGAATAATCTAAGCCCAAAGCCAGTAGAAGACAGGAAATAATCAAGATCAGAGCTAAAATGAATGAAATTGAGAACCAAAAAAAACAATAAAAAGAATTAGTGAAACAAAGACCAACGAGCTGGTTTTTCAAAAAAATAAATAATATTAACAGATCCCTAGCCAATCTCACTAAAAGAAGGAGAAAAATGGAACAAATCAACAAAATCACCAATGAAAAGGGAATGATCACCACTGACCCCACAGAAATCCAACAGATTATAAGAACGTATTTTGAAAAGCTATACTCCTTTGAATCAGATAATCTGGAAGACCTGGATAAATTTCTAGACACGTGCAACATCCTCAAATTGACGCAGGATGATATTAAAAACCTAAACAGCCCAATAACAGGCACTGAAATACACATAGCAATTAAAAGTCTTTCAAAGAAGAAAGGCCCAGGATCTGATGGATTCCCCACTGATTTTTACCACATCTATGAGGAGCTAACACCTCTCCTTATTATGCTATTCCAAGAAATTGAAAAGGAGGAAATTCTCCCAAACTCTTTTTATGAGGCAACCATAACTCTGATACCAAAACATAACAAAGACACATCAAAAAAAGAAAACTCCAGACCAATATCCCTCATGAACATCGATGAAATAATCCTTAATAAGGTTCAAGTAAACCACATTCAAAACCACATCAAGAAGAAAATTCACCACAATCAAGTGGGCTTCATTCCAGGGATGCAAGGCTGGTTTAACATAAGCAAATCAATAAATGCAATCCATCACTTAAACAAATTAAGGACAAAAACCATATGATCATCTCAATTGATGTAGAAAAGGCCTTTGATAAAATCCAGTACCCATTTCTGCTCAAACTCTAGAGAAGATAGGGATCAAAGGAACTTATCTTAACTATGTAAAGGCCATATATGACAAACCCTCAGCTAGTGTAATACTAAATGGAGAAAAGCTGAGAGCATTTCCACTAAACTCAGGAACAAGATAAGGCTGTCCACTCTCACCACTTTTATTCAATATAGTTCTCAAGACCCTAGCTGGAGCAATCAGACAAGAGAAGGAAATCAAAAAGATAAGAAAAGGAAGAGATAAAGTCAAACTTTCACTTTTGCTAATAACATGATCCTATATCTGGAAGATCCAAAATATTCCACCAGAAAACTGCTTGAGCTTATAAACAGATTTAGCAAAGTAGCAGGCTATAAGTTCAATACCCATAAATCAATAGCTTTCTTATATATTAACAATAATAGGACAGAAGAAGAAATCAGGAAATTAGTCCCATTCACAATACCCTCAAAAAGAATAAAATACTTGGAAATTAACCTAACAAGGGAAGAAAAAGACATTGACAATGAAAATTATCAAACATTGAAGAAAGAAATAAAAAAAGACATGAGAAGATGCAAAGATGTTCTATGCTTTTGATTAGGCAGAATTAATATAACTAAAATGACCACTCTGCCAAAAGCACTATATAGATTCAATGTAATCCCCATGAAGACACCAATGTGACTCTTTATAGATATAGAAAAAGCAATTCTCAAATTCATTTAGAACAACAAGAAACCCAGAATAGCCAAAACATTACTAAGCAAGAAAGGCAAGAAGATGGATTCGCAGTACCAGATCTAAAACTATACTGTAGAGCTGTAGTAACAAAAACAGCATGGTACTGGTATCAAAATAGAAATGAAGACCAATGGAATAGAATAGAAGACTCTGAAACAAACCCAAAAATTTTTAAACATCTGATCTTTGACAAAGGGGATCAAAATATAATGTGGAGGAATGACAGCCTTTTCAACAAAAGGTGCTGGACAAACTGGAAAAGCATGTGCAGGAAGTTGAAATTAGATACTTATCTCTCACCTTGCACAAAAATCAAATCAAAATAGATGAAAGAACCAGAAATTAAACCAGTTACCATACAACTTCTAGAAGAAAAATTAGAACCAACACTCCAGCATTTGGAAGTAGGCAAAGACTTTCTCAACAAGACTTCCAAAGCAAAAGAATTAAAGTCAAAAATCAATAAGTGGCATACCATTAAACTAAAAAGTTTTTGCTCAGCTAAGGAACTGATCAAAACTGTCAAAAAAAGAACCTACAAAATGGTAGAGAATCATGGCCTGTTATTCCTCTAACAGAGGACTAATATCCAAAATTTACATAGAACTAAAAAACTTGATAACAAAAACACAAACAATCCAATCAATAAATGGGCCAGAGAGCTAAACAGAAACTTCTCAACAGAGGAAATCAAATAAGTCAATGAATACATGAGAAAGTGTTCTAAATCACTAGGAATCAGAAAAATGCAAATCAAAACTACATTAAGATTTCACCTCACTCCACTCTGACTGGTAAAGATGAAGAATATGAACAATAGCAGATGCTGTAGGGGATGTGGGGAGATAGGAACACTAGCACACTGTTGGTGGAACTGGAGACTGAAATAGCCACTCTTGAAAGCAGTATGGAGACTCCTCAAAAAATTAAGGATGGATCCACTATACAACCCAGCTATCCCTCTTCTGGGTGCTTTCCCAGAGGAGTTAAAATCAGCACATTATAGCGACACAGTAAAATCAATGTTCATAGCAGCTCAATTTACAATAGCTAAATTATGGAACCAACCCAGATGCCCCTCACTGGATGAATGGATCAAAAACTCTGGTATACAATGGAATTCTACTCAGCTATGTGGGAGGGGTGGAGGGAGAAAGGATGGGGAGGGAATTAGGGAGACAGTCAACAATGTAGCACACTCTTTACCAACATGAGAATCCAAATAATACTTATGCAATCACTTATTTCTGGAAAACTCACCATCTAAACAATTATATCACTTGTAGGGGCAAAATATAGAAGAATCAAGAGACTGGAGTGTGGGTGGTACAGGGGTAATTTTGATTTAAGAACAAATGCATATCGTACTATTGCTTTCTATGTATTTATGATTGTACAAGAACAACTCCTTAATAAAAAAATTTTTAAAAATAAAATAAAATAAAAAGGATTAGAGGTTTAGCCTAGTGGTAGAGTTCCCTTAGGTTCAATTCCCAGTACCACAAGAAAAAAAAAAAAAGAGGAAGAAAGAAAGAAAAGACCTACTAGGACTAGGAGTGTAGCTTGATGCCACTCATACCTTTAATATCAAGTGTAATTTTGACAGTACTTGCCCAGTATACAGAAGGCCCTAGGTTTGATCCCTAGCCCTGAAAAAATAAAAAAAAAATATATAAAATGTATATATAGATCACATTTTAAATATGTAAAACACATATTATGTTAATAATTAAAATAACAATTTTTTGAAGAATCAATTTTTTCCAATTCTGTCCTTCAGTGTGAAAAAGTATAATTTTCCTAGCTTCAAAGGCCTCATACTTTAAAATGAAAGAAAGTTAAGGATAGGGCTGGAGCGGTGGCTCAGTGGTTTCGGCACTTGCCTGGCAAGCACGAGGACCCGGGTTCAAACCCTAGTACCATGTACACAACTGAGTGTTGGAGCAACTAAAGCCATGTGAAAAACTAAATAAAGTTGTTTCTCTCTTTCTCTGTCTCTCTCACCGTCCCTCTCTCTTTATAGACAAATAAAAAGAAAAAAAGAAAGTTAAGGATAGCTTGTGATATTTATCTAAGGCAATATTTTAATGTTTTGAGATATGTTTTTACATTTTATATATCAACTACAATTCACACAAAAAGAATTAGCTGAGTCTATCTTGGAATTCTTAATTTAATACTCTAAAATTGAAGATAATTTTATATTAAGTATAAATAAATCCTCAAAGAATAAATGAGTTGTTATACTATCCTTCATATTTCTTTTTCAATTATTGGGCTTATTTTTTAAGGGTAGTAAATGATACAAAATTAAAAAGTTACAAAAGACTGCGCAGTGAAAATTAAATCCCCTTCCCACTCCCTTCCTCAAGATGAGACACATCAGAATTCCCATCCCTGGAGGTAATGAATATTACCACTAGCTCTTGGGTTGCTTTTCAGATACATTTTATGCATATATTTTTATATTTCTCTATCTCTTCCCCTCCTTTAGTCCTGGGATGAAATTGGGGCCTTTCACATGCTAAGCAAACACTCTACCACTGAGCTACATCCCCAGCCATTTTTTTAATGACAGAAAGTAGTTAATTCTGTACACTAATCTGCCTATGTTAAGATTTTTTCACGTTTCTTTTAGTGGCTTTATTACATTTGATTGAAAGGATGTAGTCTTTTTTAACTAGTCTGCTATTAATGGACATTTAGGTTATTTCCAATCTTTGACAATTACAAACAACACAGCAGTCTGTGACTTTATACAAAGAATGTCATTTCTTTGTGTGTCAGTATACATTTGTGACCAAGAATTTCTAGAAGTAAAATTGCTGGGTTAAATGATATGTGTTTCAATGTTTACAGCAGCACAATTCACAATAGCTAAATTATGAAATCAACCTAGATGCCCATCATTAGATGAATGGATTAAGTGATATATATATATATATGTGTATATATATACACACATATATATATACACATATATATATATACACACATACATACAATGGAATTGTACTCAGTTATTAAAAAGAAGGAAGTTATGATGTTTACTGGTAAATGGATGGAAATGGAGAATGTCAAAATAAGTAGAATTTGCCAAACTCAGGAACTCAAAGGTCAAATTCTTTGTCTCATACTTGAAAGCTAGTGTAAAATAAAGGAAAGGGGGAGGTAAGGGTAAGATTACATCAAAAGGGCTGGAGCAGTGGCTCAGCAGTTATGGCACTTGCCTGGCATGCTCAAAAGGACCTGGGTTTGAACCCTAGCACCATGTATACAACTAAATGTCAAAGCAAAAAAGGCCACATGAATGAATAAAATTGATTCTCTCTTTCTCACCGTACCTCTCTCTTTAATAAATAAATAAATAAATAAAGAACCATTCAAGTCCAAATCAATAGATAAGATAAAGGAAGTCTAGTAAATTAGAGGAAGAGAAGGAGAGAGGGGAGGAAGAAGGGCAGCGAAAAGAGGGAGGGAAAGGGGGAGATTTAAAAAGTATATGTTGCACCTCTAAGATACTAAATAATTCCTGCACAGTCATTAAAAAGAGGAAAAGTAAAAAAAAAAAAATCAAAGGGAGATCAGTGAAGGAAAGGGACTAGGGGTGGGAGAAGGCAAGGGAAGGGGAAGTGCTGGGGAGGGATATTGGTCAAATTATATTGTTATATTGTGTACGTCCATGAATATGGAACAACAAATCCCATCAGTATGTTCAACTATAATGCAATAAAAATATGAAAAAATGATATGTGCAGTTATCATTTCCATGAGTGTTACCAAATCGTCCTCCATAGAACCAATACTAAATTACATGCCCACCAGAAAGGTGCCTCTTTCCCCACCTTGGACGACACAGTTTCTGATTAGTTTTTTTTTTTTAATAGTATGATAGTTTTTTTTTAAGGGATATCATCACTTTAACTTGTGTTTTTAAAATTATGACTGAGGTTAAATATCACTTTGTGTGTTTAAAAGCAATATTTAGTTTCAAGTTTCACTCCTTAAAGAATAATCAGTGATTGCCTTCTAAATCTGGGTATATTTTTCCCCCTCTCAATTTATGAAAACCTTCTGCTGAGTGGTAACTTGATAGCATGTACTATTAAAACAAACAAATAAATGAAATGGTATGTCAGCTTAAAATATAAAAGCTAGATTTTTCCACCACTTCTGGAAGAATTCAAAATTCCATATTTGGCTTAAAACAAACATTTAAGGTTTCACTAAATTAATTTTTATTAATAAAGTTGGAAATCCCTAAAATATACAAATCATCATGTCTGTCTAAATACCAATCAAGAAAATGTTTACCTTCCAAACAATTGTGTGATATTAATCAGTAATAAAAAAAAAAAAGCTGGGGCTGGAGCAGTGGCTCGGTGGTTACGGCACTTGCCTGGCATGCCCTAGTATGTGAGTTCAAACCCCAGCACCATGTACACAAAGAAGTGTCCAAGGAATGAAAGTCACATGAAAAACTAAATTTTAAAAATTGCTTCTCTCTTTCTCTCACTGTGTCCCCTCTTTCTTCTAAAAAAAAAAAAGTAATCTTAAGAAATCTGTCTTCTAATGAAAATTTGTCGTTAGGAAACCTGTAACAAAATTATTTATGATTAACATAAAAACAGTATGACATTTAATGCAGTATCCGTAAGTAACACTATTACATTGTTGCTAGTATTGCAATGCCAATGTAAATAAATTTTTTTTTTGGACTAGGAATTGAACTCAGGGGTGCTTTACCACTGAGCTACATTCCCAGTCCTTTTTGTTATTTATTTTGAGACCAGGGTCTTGCCAAGTTGCTGAATCTGGCCTCAAGTTTGGGATCCTCCTGCATCATCAACCTCCCAAGTCATTGGGATTACAGGCATGCACCACTGCACCTGGTTTAAATCTTACAAATGAATTCAATGGTTATGCTTTTTCTGTTCTGTGGAATTTCACTGTCAACATTAAGTCACTAAATTCTATCATTGAAGTTAATCTTCTAAATAAAACACAGCACTTGAAATATATCAAAGTCTTAGGACTTTTCCAGTTTTTATTGATTGTGTGGGGATTATTTAGTATCTTAGAGGTACAAAATATACTCTTTAATACCATTATTTTGGATGGTTAATCTTTCTTTTCCCTGTTTCCCAACTCACTAGCATCACCCAGAGAAATGAGCTTCTCAAGTTATAGATAAGAGAAGCCAGTTAATCAGTCAGACTGGTCAATGAGGTGAAAGATGTGCTGACCAGATGCCCTGAATGCCCTACATAATGGCACAGACTCCTGGAATTGAAAGAAAACTAGCTCAAGGAGTCATTTAATCCAGACCTCTTCCTGCAAGGCTCTGCCTGAAACGTCTAAGACAGATGGTTTGTCCTTAAAATCCACTAGGGACAGAGATTCTACAATATTACTTCGGAGCCTTTTCTAATGTTTAATCACTATTACTGTCAGGTCAGTTTAAACTCTTCCCTACTAGTTTTTCCTCTGCAGAGATGGAGAACAGTTGTTCAGCAACCTCTTTATAATCACCTTCCTAATACACAAAGACAGTTACCAATGTGTCTTTCAGTCTTGTTTTTTCTAGAGTATGTAATTTATCTTCTCTTCATCTTTAATAGATCAATATTGTATCTCATTCATTATTTGGATTATTTTTCATGTAAGTTTTTCTATTTGTTGTATATCATTGCTAACATGGAATTATAGTAAGCTCTTTAGTTGTAATGTATTTTATTTTCGTTACTGTATAACAAGGTTACAAGGTAGAATTACTTTTTTATTTCTTTTACCTTTTTTTTTTTCAGTGCTAGGGTTGAACCTGGGATCTCAAGAATGCCAAGGCAAGCAGTCCCACTGAGCTATTTGCCCAGCCCTACATTTTTATTTATTCACCAAATAATTTTGTATTTGGTGCCAACAACAACAACAAAGGAAATATCCTGTTCTCATATAATATATATTCTAGTAGAAGAAATAAAAATAAACTATAAAAATGGATCTGTGGTATCAAATAATGTTATAACAAAAATAAAACATCTTGTACTAACTAGAAAAAGGCTAGGCTGCAACGATAATGAGACACAAAAGTAAAGAGTGGTTAGAAAAAAGGTTGATTTCCCTTCCTTGATTGTCCAAAATGAATGTTGTTGATCATCGAGAATCTCTGTTCCATAAAATCATTCAGGGCACCCAGTCGGTCCATCATGGTGCATCACTATTCCTAAATTCACTGTCATTATCACTATAAGCTGTCTCAACCTGAGTTCCAGCCAGCAAGGAAGAGAAAGAAGATATGGAAGAGTCTTTGAAATGGTGTGCATCACTTCCCCTGCATTCTATAAGAAAGAACAGTTACATGGCCACACTTGGCAAGGAAAGGTGGGAAATGGAGTCTAACCACAGCCCAGAAGAAGACAATAAGTGGGGTGAGGGGGAGCAGATAGGGTGCTGGAAAATCATTAGTATTTCTTCTCAATGACCTCATATCCCTTTTTACCTCTTTGTAATGTTTCTGCTTCCAACAACAAACCCTAAACTGTTTCACATAAGATGCCCCTCGGACACTTGATCCCATTTTGTTAACACCAGAAAGAGCCTGGGAATTTGCTTTCCCCCATTTAGGATCACTTGCAAGGGTCCTGATGGGTACAAGGAGTACGAAAGACCAGCCCCTTTGTCTCTGGTCAGGACAACTCTGAGGCCTAACTTAAATCCCAGAGGTCCCTGCAAACACAGACTGAAGATACCATCTAGGCAGCTAACCTGAAATTAACCTTTGCTTGGATGTTCTCTTGTTCCTGTCTTGTTTTCCACATACAATTCCTTACTGGAAGGTTCTCCCAGGAAAACGTGTGTGTGTGTGTGTGTGTGTGTGTGTGTGTGTGTGTGTGTGTTGTTCAGGATCAAATTCAGGGTCTTGCACATGCTAGCAAACACTTTGCCACTAAACTACCCCCAGACTCAGAACTTTCTTAATAGATCACAAACACACAAATCCTCATCTGATGATCTACTCCTAGGGAACCTCATCTAAAAGATAAGATAAAGGGTTAAGTATTACAGAAAATGCTAGATCATTTTTAGTGGATTTACACATAATTTCAAAAGGAATATTTCTGCAAGTATGAAAGACTCAAGTCACATTTACCACTATTACCATGAAAAGATCCCTAAAATGTATACTTTTGTTGTTTGGCTGGGGTCACATTCTTGTATAGCATGTAAATTCATCTTTTGTGATTTGGATATCTCCAACCGGTTCAAAAAGTGAATGTATCTGTATCATATTCTGTATTATCAGATTAAGTCTCATAGAAGCATGTCTTCTAACTGAATGGAGCAAGTGAATGGAGCAAATAGGGAACAAAGGTGCTCAGTGATGCTCTGTCCCACACATAACCCAAGAGACAGAACACTACAGAATACAGCGCACTGTGGATTCTAAAGTAACTAAGACACTGAGCAATGCCTCTTCCCATGAATCAATATATCACACACAATTGTTCTGTACAGGGTGCTGGATGGCAGAACCATGATAAAATCTGGGGACGGGATGTGGGAGGGGGGTAAAACTTTGGAAGGAGCAATTGGCAAAAATTAGTTAATTAAATTTTGACTTTCCTAAGATTCTTTTCAAAGATCCTAACTATAGTAGCCAGAAGTTTATGTCTCACAGTATCTGTTGTTGTTTTTGTTTGTTTTTTGTTTGTTTGCTTTTGTTGTTGGCTGTTTGTTTTGTTTTGTTTTTGAGGCAGGTTCTCACCCAGTTGCCTAGGCTGGCTTCAAATATGAGATCCTCCTGCCTCAGGCTCCCCAGTGTCTGGGACTACAGGCATATGCCATCACACCTACCTGTTTCACAGTATTTTTTATAGTAATATTGAAATACATAGAGGTTAGACTCATTTGTGTGTTGCAGAATTACTAGGTTTTATATGAAGAATTAACTCAGTAAGATAGAATTTTAAAGGTAAGTATGTTTTCATTGCTGTGTCCAAAATTCCTAGGAACAACTTAGAAGAGGAAAGAATTGTTTTAGTTCCTGGTTTAAGAGGTTTGAGAGGTTTCAGTCCATGGTGGACTGGCTTCCTCCCTCACTTTAGGCCTGAAGTGAGCAGATCATGGTGACAAAGGAAAGCTCCTCATCAGAAGGTGGGAAGCGGCTAGCGAGAAGAACAATCCTTCTAGGGCATGCCCCCAGTGCCCTACCTCCTCCAATTAGGTCCCACCTCCAGTAGTACATTCAGCTGTAAATGAGGCCTGAGCCCACAGGATCCTATCACTGCCTAGAAATGTCACAGACCTTGCTGCATTAAGGGCCATGCTTTCAAGACAAGACTTTGGGAGACATTCCAGACCCATACCATAAAAATAGGTTTCTAATTTAAATTATGGCCTTTAATAAATACAAAAATCAGAAAATGCCAATGCCACTTAAAGTAAAATAAACTTGCATTGAAATTGCAGTATACCTACATTCTCAAAGATCTGAAAGCTTCTTCATGGCTCCAATCACAATTGCAACTATGCATTTATTTATGTGATCATTTGATTAATGTCTATCTCCCTTACTAAACTATAGATAAATAAAAATTTATAGATAAATAATTTTTAAGACAGGTGTTATTTAAGACAGGACCAATTTTGATCATGATTATGAATCCCCAGCACTAAATTCAGTGTCTCACATAATAAATACTCAAAAAACTATTTTTGACTAAAAAATTTAACAAATATATAAATACAGGAAATGTTATATTAATTCTCAATATATGGTGCAAGTATTATTGCTTTGTATTCTGCAAATTATAGAAAGAGGTTAGTACAATTAATTGTTATCTATAGAAATGCAAATAGATTGTGTCCAGTAGAACGTAATTTTTCTTTTTAAAAAAAGAGGGGACAGTGAGAGAGAGAAAGAGAGCAGCAACTTTTATTTAGTTTTTCATGTGACTTTCATTCCTCGGACACTTCATTGTGTATGTGGTGCTGGGGTTCGAACTCGCATACTCACACATTCCAGGCAAGTACCATAACCGCCGAGCCACTGGCCCAGCCCCAGTAGAATGTAATTGATTATTGCTATATGCATAGATCAGTTCTGCATCTGTTTATAAATGAATTCGCACCTATTTTCAGCATTCCTTACTGCCCCATGCATGTGGTTCTTTGAATTAGTTAAAACATTTTACTGGTTCACTAGTTAATTATTCCTTAAAATATTTGAAAAGTATACACTTTATGCTTGTATAAGAGTTGTAATTTTACCTTCCTTTTGAAAATGACCTTAACAATACCTTAATAACACATTAAATAATGCTAATAGTAGTACACAAAAATACCTATGCAGAATGTTACCTGAAGAGCACTGTGCTATGCCTGTACATAATAAAAAATGTGCCGATGGAGTCTGGGATACAAAACTCCAGGGTGAGAACTGAGTACCTTAATAACCCTTCTACAAAGAATTTTATTAGTTAAGCTGCACAGAGATTAGTAAAAGGAGCATCCATGTGTATTTGCTTTCTACCATTATTGTTAGTTCATGCAATCACAAAGTACTAGCATTGTGCAGTGCAGGGGGACCTTGCCCCAGCGCTCTGGGATTTGCATACAAGGGAACTATTTCATCCAGACCACCCATGCAAATAATTCAGAATATATCATTTTACAGTTAAACTCATTCTTTTATTTTCTGTTTCCTTTTGTTTTTGTTAATCTGTTCCATTTTTTCCTATTTTACATCTAAAGTAGAATTACTTAAAGCTAGAAAAAGTGTTAACTCAAGTATGGGAATTTCAGTTCCATACATGTTTCAATGAGTGCAAAAGGTTATAGTTTAGGGGGTTACTAAAATTACTTAGAATTTTTTTTCACACAAATGCTGAGAACTATATCTGCTAATAAGTTTTGCCCAGCTTGGAAACTAAACTCAACCACATAGTAGGAGAATGCCAGATATACGACAATAAATATTTTTGGCATAGTTTCAAAGCTACATAATGCCAGACATAGACATGTAAAAGTAATGGCAAGAACTACAAAGATTATAAAAGAAATAAAGTCACAGTTCGTAATTCATATGATTATGTTCAATAGCAAGCTTAGACAGCTATTCACATAATAAGATCCACATGTAAAAGCATCAGCGTATTTTATTCTGAAAAAGATAACCAATACTAAAATGGATTTTAAAACTAAAATCGTATTGAGAGCTTGTAATGTATTTTTGCAAGCTGAAGGAATGTAACTCAAATTGGTTTTTTGTTTTCTGTGTAGGTACTCGTTTTCTGCTCCCCTGTTTGTCACACATAAATTAAGTAAAAAAAATAAATAAAAGAAAATGTAATCTTAATCTATATATTAAAATTGGAGTTTAGAGGGAAATGCCATTTCCCCAAAATAAAATAACTTGTTCATTGCATTTAGAGAAAATGAAGGAAATATACTTGTCAGATGTTCAAACCTTCATTTGACTACTGGGTACAGATTATGGGGCTAAAAGCCAAAGTAAATAAAATAATCCAAAGCAATTCCATTCCATCCTCCACTCTAAGCAAACACGTAGGCTGGTTTTTGTTTTTGTTTTTTAAGGGCAGGGATTCTAGCAATGTTTTGTACTACTTGGAATATTTCATTTTAGACCCTAGAAAATCAAACTAAATTAAGTTTGTGATGGTTTTGATTTCCAGAGATAAAAGAAACACACTTTTGTATTTTGCATCTGCTTAATTTATGGATTTGAAGTGATCAGCCATCAGGGTGGGCTAATGAAAAGAATGACTAAGGGGGAAAGCTAGTGAAAAAGGGTGGAAGACACTGTAGAATCTGAGATAAACTGTCAGTCCCTTAGGCAAGATAAGCCAGAACATCACAGTGCCAAGAACAGCAAGCTTGTGTTCAGTCACAAGCAATACTATGAATTGAGGTTAATTTTTTGAAAAAGGAATTTTACCAGGACAGAAAATAATAATTTAGGAGGAAATATGGAAACAATCACATTATAAGATTCATATTAAATGTAATAAAATATGATGGTCAGTAAAAAATTATAATGTAGGATAAGTTACACAGAATCTCTTATCTACCTACTATTAGAAAAGAAAAATAATAATGTTTTGCAAACAGTTATTTTCCTTACTTCCAAATTTTGCATGAATGTTTAAATAGTCCTCTATGTATGTGTTCACTACATGTTTAAAACTCTGGCAGTGATATGCACTTTTTCCTAGATGAGGGTGAAAATGTTAGCAAAAGACACTTTTCCATTGAGTTCTATTCCCATTTATACATGGATCCTTCTAATGCATGTAGAGAGTCTTGATTTAGAACTTTTAATAGGCCCATTTAAAATTTTGCAAATCTCTACCTTTGAAATAAAAATGCAGTGATCCACCCATCTGCAGACAATTAAGACCAGCAGCCAAGTATAAAAGGGTGGAGAACTTTTAATGGGTGTTTATAGATTGGAAGCACTGGCCCCCTTTTAAATGAAAGAAGCCTAAGAAGAAATAGTATGTGTTAAGGATAACCATGAAATTCATTTAACCCCCCAAGCAGAAGATCTGTTATCAAAGATTTGGCAGGATTCTACACCTTTCAATTTAAGAAGATCTGCAGCTTAAGTACTTAGCAAAAATACTTAAAAAAGAAATGTCTTATTTAGAAGTGTGTTGTGTATAATTTCTTAGCTGCTTTAAGGTCAAAACACAAGCCAGCAGGAAGACCAACAGAAAGGTATGTGATATAAAAACAAATATTTCCATAAAATCTTTGCCCTAGCAAAAAGAGAAATTCTTAGTAGGTTCAAGGTGGGAATTTAGGGAATAGTATTTTTTTTACAGGAAATACTGGTTAGGCGTTTTATATAGAACGTTCTGCATTTGTAAAGGGATAATTTGCTCTAAAATATGTGGGCAACCAGCCTAAATTCTCTAATTGAGTAGTTTGCTCATAACCTGAGGCCATTAGGTGAATGTAAACTGTTACAGGCTTAGTAAGAAAATAGTCCCATTAGGATTTTTGTATTTGTATGTGGTTGCGGGTTAAGAGTAACCGTTTCCAAAATCATGGATTAATGAGAAGCTCTTTTTTTTTTCAGTTTGCAAATACCAGCTTTGAAATGCTCAAGCTCAAATTAAGCCAAGGATTTTTTTCATATTTTTTACCAATAAAAAAAATTTACAAGATTAAGTCTCAACTATAAATTCCATTGTCAGTTATCTAATGAAAATTGGAGATATTTAATTGACTAGTTGCTAATAATAATAAAGGAAAAAGTCCTACTTTCAATACTGTCATTCAAATCCTTTGCTCATATCCTAAAATTCCCTGTATGGGCAATTGCCAAGGACTTTGATATGCAGAAATGCGTATGACTTACAGCACAAAGATTAGTGCAGAAATTCAAGTACCGTTGTGTACATGTGTTTCATTTGGCAAAGCTCAGATGCCACACATGCTGTGAGCTTGCTTCTCTGTAAAGGAAAAGACAACTTCATGTGTGTCTACTTGCCCTCAGTCTTGGACTCCTCTTTCAGACTGGATCTCTACAGTTCTTTCTTCCAGCTAACTCATCATTTTGTGCTTTTTGCTAAGTATGGCATATTGCACATTTCAGAGAAAAACAAGGAAGGAGCACAAAATAGACCACATAATATTCATTACAGGTGAGGCATGGTGGTACTCACCTGTAATCCCAGAGACTCAGGCGGCTGACGTAGGAAGATCATAAGTTCAAAGCCAGCCTCAGCAACTTTGAGAGACCCTGTCTCAAAAAAAAAGGAGAAGAAAAAAGAAAAACTCAATAACTGTTAATGTAGAATAAATTCAGTCGAGGAAAAAATATCCAACCTAACATATCATGTAATTTTAATAGACATCGTTCTAATTGAAATAATTTGGATGTCTTTTCATGTCTCTATTTCCCCTTGGAAATTAACTATAGCACTTATAAGATCATGGATGCTAGTATCCTATCAAATATTTTAAAAATTGAGGTATACAGGGCTGGGGGTGTACCTCAGTAGTGGAGTATTTGCCTGGAGTTCATGAAGCCTTGGGTTTGAGCACTGGGGCTTCAAAAAAGGAGAAAAAGTTGAAGTACACAAGAACTTTTCATAATAACTAAATTAAAAAAGAAAAATCAAAAAAAATCAAAAAAAAAGAAAAATCACAGCAGGTGTAGTGGCACACACCTGTAATTCCGTCCACTTGGGAGGCTGAGGTAGGAGAATCCAAGTTCAAGGACAGCTTAAGTAACTTAGCAAGACTGACAGCAACTTAGCAAGACCCTATCTCAAAGGACTGCGGTCTTACCTCAGTGGTAAAGTGTCCTAGATTCAATTCCCAGTCCCCGCCCCCCCTGCAAAAAAAATCACAATTTAGAAACCAATACCAATCTCTTACACACCTGGGACAGTGCTAAGTGTTTTCATCAGCTGCTAACTGTTTTTTCTGCAAGATTTTCTTCTTCCTGTTTTAAAATGTCTTATTTCAAAATATTAAAACAATACTCTTGATGAATATTTGCCTGTCAGTTTAAAAATTCAGAATAAGGGATGCAGAGGTGACTCAGCGGTTGGAGCACTTGCCTGGCATGCAAAAGGACCTGGGTTCAAACCCTAGCACCACATATACAACTAAATGAAGGAGAAACAAAAATAAGTTGAATTTTTTTTAAGAAACTAACTGTCTCTTTCTCTCTTTTTAAAAAAATTAATTTAAGGGATGCTGGAGCGGTGGCTCGGCAGTTACGGCACTTGGCTCGGCAGTTACAGCACTTGCCCAGCATGTGCAAGTACACAAGTTCAAACCCCAGCACCAGGTACACAATGAAGTCTCAGAGCAATGAAAGCCATGTGGAAAACTAAATAAAAATTGTTTCTCTTTTTCTCTCTCTCTTAAAAAAAAGTGCGTGCCTGCCTTGTGAAAGTACTCGAGTTCAAACCCCAGCACCACATACACAACAAAGTCTCAGAGCAATGAAAGCCATTTGAAAAACTAAATAAAATTGATTCTCTCTCTCCTGCTCACTGTCCCTCTTTTTTAAAAAAATAAAAATTATTTCAGAATAATGTAACACAGTATTCCTTTAAAATAATAAATTTTAAAAAGAAGATATAAAAATAGAATTGTTGTTCTAAAATGACTTGCAAAAGTGAAAAATTGAACTCATATACATAAGGAATATGTGAAGAGAGAATGGGTTTTAAGACAGCCTTGCTCTACCATGAAATTAAATCTAAACTCTATACCTTGTGGATTCAATCCCTAGTACCACAAAATAAACAAATAATAAAGAAACTTTATACCTTGAGAGAAAGTACAAAAGATTTTCAAAAATTTGTAAAAACTTCCTTAAAAATATAGCAAAGAGAATGTATTTATTCTCTTTTTTGAAATTGAAACTAGAATACTTGAATAATAAATTTTGGAAAAGTTAAGAGATAAAATTTGCAAAACGGAATGATAATAAAGCAAATACAACAACTTGTCTCTGATATCAACCAAATGGAGAAACAGGAACATCTTCAAAATTCTTTCCTTGATTGCTTGAATTAAAAAATAAGAAAATAGGGAGGAAAAATGGTGATTTATCAGATTCTTTTTTTTAAGAGAGAGAAGGGCAGAGAGAGAAGATCAATTTTATTTAGTTTTTCCTGTGACTTTCGTTGCTCCAACACTTTGTTGTATACGTGGGTGCTGGGGTTCGAACCCGCATCCTTGTACATGCCAGGCATGCGCCACAACCACTGAGCAACCACTCCTGCACCTCATCAGATTCTTTCATATACCAACTTACAAGTTTTTTGTTTTTTGTTTTTTGTTTTTTTTTTTTTTTTTTAGAGAAAGAGAGGGACAGCGAGAGAGTATCAATTTCATTTAATTTTTCATGTAATTTTCGTTGCTCCGACACTTCGTAGTCATGGGTAGTTCTGGGGTTCAAACCCGCACTCGAGCATGCCAGGCAAGTGCTGTAACCACTGAGCCACTACTCTAGCCCCTTTACAAGAGTATTTAATAATAAACATAACTGAATTGTGTTAAGAGGAAAAGAAAACAAATGTTTTCATGGAGAACAATCACACTTGAAGTGACCAAAACTCAGTATAATTTTAATGATAAAAATTTTAAATCCTTAAATATAAACATAAGTTAGAAACTAGCATATAAAGAGGCTTCTAAAGAACCCTGCCTGAGCTCTCAGATGAGGCACAGGAAGATTTTTTAAAGGCTAAATATCCTATCCCTCTTATGTTCCCTCTTGCACATGTAATATCTTTAATAAATATTTCTTAGTTGAGTGAGAAAGAGCATGAAGCACTATCTATGTCGTGAAAAAGGAAGTATCCTATATAAATATTCATACCTTGAACTTTATTGAAATATGATTTAAAATAGTTCTTGGTAGATAACTGTTGAAGTTGGGGGAGGGATTTCACTATAGCATTCACTCGTTTGGGTGTGTTTGAAATTTTCCACACTACTTTTTAGAGTGGAAAAAGGCAAAGAGAAAAAGAGACAGATTCCTTAAGTGCTGGGTAGAAGATAAACTGGCATTTGCCAAGTTTATACTTAGTAATCAAAACTTGTAGAAATTTTGCAAAAATTTTTCTCTGGGAAAGATTTATTGGGGGAAAAGATAATAATGTAGCATCTGCCCTGTCTAGTGACAATAAAATAAGAAGATAGAATGAGAAAAGGAAGACAGAAGGGAGGGGCAGGGCAGCATTTTGAGCATGGTGGCTATTTTAATATTACAAGACTTTGTTTTTCCGATGCTTCGCCACCTCATTAACCTGTATGTCATTCTGAAGTATTTTGCCATGCTCTGATGATTAGAGACTTGCTTGCTAACAACACAACATTTTAAATGCGAGCTCTTCCCTGGAGTCATGGTGAATTAATTTTCAATTAGTTTTCATTAATGAACTTCATTTTTATGGACCTAATTGCTGTCCCAGCTTCAGGAAATTCAGCAAGTACTTGGTTGAAGAGTGGAGTAGGGGACTGGTAATGAGTCAAGGCTATCCTGGGCCATTATCAGAAAACCTTAGCTTCAATCGTTGTTCATACCAGAAAATATGTCTGAATTATAAATCGAACATTCACCCATAGAACCTGTGCATCTTTTCCGTGGTCTTGAGAGGCATGTTTTATTGCTGGGTGCATCTGATGTTTATCTTGAAAGAAAAGAGTAAATTTAAGCTGAGAACAAAAGCTACTGGAAGTTCCAGAGAAATTGACAAGGAAAAGGAGTTGTTTTCTCTTCCAGAGGAAAAAAGACCCAAGATACCTTTGATGGTCTCACTGTCATTATTATATGTCTACATTTTCAGTGAGCAAATGAAATTCCAACAACCAGATTACTTCAACTTCTTTCTTCAGCAAGAAGAGTGGATACCAACTCCTCAGAATCTTCTTGTTCCCACAGAGAAACTAATCATCACTTTCTTCTAGAAGCATTACTTTTAAAATCAGAGTAGGCTATCACTCTACTTAGGGAAATACTAAGTAGTAATTACGTATTGTTTAAGATAATTTCCTCCAGTTGTTAGTATTTTTTACATCTGTCTGCCATGTGGATGTTCTGTCCTGAATTGATTCCATGTGGGACTAACGCTAAATTTCTTCCTACTTACATAGTTGTAAGTCATCAGAAATGAATATCACAGGGAACAGCTTTGCTTAGCTGTTTTACCAGCATAATACATATAAATAATACAAAGAATAAGAAAAGTAACATTTGTCACTGCTAGAGTTCCACTCCCAGTTTTCCAGCTCCGGAGAGCCACTCACTCTTCTATGCCTCGGTTTCCTCTCATGTAAAAAAATAATTTAGTCTCGGGTGGGAGCAGTGGCTCAGAGGTTAGAGCATTTACCTGTCATGCACAAGGGCCGGGGTTCAAACCCCAGCACCACATACACAGCTAAGTGTTAGAGAAAAACAAAGGCCAGATGAAAAACTGAAGTTGATTCTCTCTCTCTCTCTCCATCTCTCTCTCTTTAAAAAAAAAAAAAAAAAGTCGAGTCTAGGTTTTCTAGATTCAAATAATAAGTCTACAATAATTTGTGAATCATCACAGAGAAGTCTAATACATAAAGGCAAACCTTGTAGTAAAACTATTGTTCTTGGGATACTAATGAAGGACTCATAAAGCCTGAGTAACATGCCTACAAACCAATGTTCTAATGACTTTCCAGGAAGCCAGTGTGACACTCTGAACCACAAAGTGTGATAACAAGTGTCTGCTCTATTTTCGCTTTTAAAACTTTACATCTGAGGCCAATGAAGTACCCACAATGCCATAGTCTGAGACTTCACCTTTATGAATGTTTTTCTTTTTACTTAAATTTTTTTTAAAGAGAGAAGGACAGTGTGTGACAGAAAGAATCAATTTTTATTGAGTTTTTCACATGGCTTTCACTACTCTGACACTTAGTTGTGTATGTGGGTTTTGAGGTTTGAACCCGTGTACTTGCGCATGTCGAGCAAGCACCGTAACCGCCGAGCCACCGCTCCAGCCCCCTTAAATTTTTTTAACTGATACATAAAATTATATAAATTATAAACACTTATGGAGTACCACATGATATTTTGATATGTCTATCTTGTATAATGCTTAAATCAGGATAAAACACATCTATCTCCTCAAATATTTGCCATTTCTTTATGGTAAAAACATTCAAAATCTTTTCTTCTAGGCTTTGGCATGTATAGCACATTGTTGTTATAGTCACCTTACTGTGCAACAGCACACCAGAATTAACCTTTATAAAATTTAGTGAAGGTTTTTTTCTTCATGATTTTTTTCATGAAAAATTAAGTTTTGTGATACCTTAATCCTTTTGTTCCTGCTCTTAAGGAGACAGGTTTTAAAGACATCATGAGTTTAGAATTCTGTTACTTTGACTCAAAAATAAATGACTATTTCTACATAGTGTTAGTTCTTCCTTCACACAGAAATATGCTTTTTAAAAAGAGAGGGGAGAGAATGATAGTAGTGAGAGAGAGAGAGAGAAGGAGAAAATCAATTTTATTTATTTATTTTCATCTGGCCTTTGTTTCTCCTACACTCTATTCTGTGTATAGTGCTTGGGTTTGAACCTGGGTCCTCACCCATGCCAGGCAAGCACTACAACTGCTAAGCTACCACTCCAGCCCCCAGATATGATTATTTCAATATTCCTCAGTGCAGATTC
>PVKS010003458.1:0-103450 GCA_004027875.1 Aplodontia rufa | reverse complement strand
CAGAAACCAAATACACAACAATACCACAAACACGCAAAGACTTACAACTTGACACAAATTCGACTACTTAAAGGACGTCTGTTGCTGTCTTACAGCTAGTTTCACTTTAATTTGGCCGCTTTTTTCCTTTTAAATTATTAATAATTTACCTCTTTTTAATTACTTACCTTAATGTTAACATTTGATTCCCGGGTTTCGGTACCACTTATCGCGTTCCCTCTGCCCGCAGAGAAGACGCGACACGTGGTTAGGTTGGGAGAGCTTTTATTTGGTCGACCTTCTTCTTCCTCCTCTCTCTTCCCTTCTCCTCTTTACCCAAACTCCCTCTCCCCGGAAATCCGCCCACATATATACAGCTCACAGCACACGTGACCAATAGATTCATATGCACCAATGGGCTTCTGACTTTTCCCTAAATGCCATGCAATCACACTACAGCCAGCTTCTACTTCCTCAAAGAACTGGGTGGGGCCCTAGCCTCAGTTGCCATCTTGACATGGCGGATCCCGCTCCCGACACTAGTCTTCTCTCACTAGAAGGCCTCCAGGGGCAGTAACATGCATAGAGCTGTCATCTCCTTTCATTGCAAAGTTTTTTCTGGAAATCTCCTGAAGGATGTGCCTGAGATTATTGTATAGTTAACTTATTTTTCTAGAAAGAAGGCACTCTGAAATTGTAGTATGATCATTTATTATCACCATCAAGTGTTGTACCCTGTGCCTATATCTGTGTAATCCTTTTGTATAACTAGCAGCATAACAGTGTTGTTCACACCAGTAGCATCACAAACCCATGAGTAACACACTGCACTGCAAATTAGGATGGCAATGACTCTATTAGCTGCTATGAGACTAACAGCTGATAAGAGTTCCCTTAACATCTATATACTGAAGGGTTGATCACCAGCTCTAGTCCTATAAGGAAGTGGAGGAATCTCTAAGAGGTGGACATGATTCAAGAAAGCTCACAGGGGCATGCCTCTGAAGACACTGGACCTCTTGTTTTTGTATCTTAGCCTCCATGAAGTGAGCAGTTTCCTTCACCAAGCACTTCCACTATGATGTTCTGCCTCACCCAGGCCCCAATTGGAATGGACATTGAGAAATATGTGACTTTTTTCCTGTCTCCTTTATGTTGTAAATACCTTCCTATGCCTAGTGTCCAAAAAGACGTAGTTGTACTGTTATCCTGTATCCCATTTCTTTTAAATTAATTCTTGTTGCTTCTTTAAAAAAATTAACAATGCATGTTGTTTAAAAAATACATTTTGAAAATTAGAAATATGTGAAATGAAAAGTTAAAATCTCCTATGCTCCACCCTGAGACAATGACTCTTAGAAAATATTTGTAACTTCTTCTTAGTTTTCTATCCATATTATAAACATGTTAGAATTTTAAAATGAGATAAAAAAGTGGTGATTTTATATAATTTTTAAATCCATGTGTATTTTATTTTCTACATAATAGTGTTATACATGTGGTGTGTGTGTGTGTGTATATATATATATATATATATATATAATTATTTTGGTAGGTTCCTATTACAAATATGTTATTATTACAAATTATTTAATTATATATTTATAAACTAAAATAAGCATTTTTACAGCATACATTTCTAACTTTGAAAATATTGGATAAATGAGGCTTTATATTTTAAGCTTAAATTAGTTATGTAAACGCATATCACACACTATGTGCAGTGATGGTAATAGAAGGGGAAAGTATTACATCACTTACACTTGTCCACCTATGACATCATTCTGCTGTGTTTTCAATACTATAATTCATTGCTTTTTAGACTGTTCTTCTACAAAACCACCTCCCTCTGATTTTATGAACTTTTCTCATGAAGGTAGTACTTTATAGAAAAGAAGAATGTAAGTTAATGAATGAATGAGTCACACTGATTCCATGGTTACCACATTCAATAGTTCCTGAAACTTGTTGCCCAATTCTGTCTTTCGCTTGTTTTGATCTACCTCTGGCAATTAATTTTCAAATTCTTCACAGTAGTTATCCGAACTGACTCTGATCTCCATAAATGTTTAAATCCATTCCTTCTCATTGCAGACATTCTTACCTTATACATCATTCAGAATAAGCCTTGTGAAAAGAACTCCCTGAAAAGTCTATTAAAGTTTTTGCCCCCTACAAAAATAAGAATTTTATCATTTCACTAATCTAAAAATTTACAAAATAGTAAAGACGACAACTTGCTGTTTTATGAAGAGGAAAATTACTCTTTTATGAAGGACGAAAAGAGAAGTGAGATCAAAGCAACTAAATATTGATTTTTGTAGATTGTGAACGTAAAGGCTGATATTGTTCCTGTAATGACTATCTCTCGAGAATATCTTATACAGAAAAAGAGAGAGAAAAAAACAGTGGAGGAGGAATAAAGATATAATAGCAAGATATATTTAATAAATCAAAAATATATGTTTATATAATGAGAACTTCAATTATTCTGAGCTTTGGTGCTTATTGAGGGTTCTGAATCTATGATTGTTCTCACGGCAGTGAGATGTATGGAAAATGAAACTAAAATCACATGTACTGCTAACAGATACAAAATAAAATGAGTTATTTGCATGATTAAATGTCAATAGTACTTCATTCTATTTGCTTTAGACCTCAAATACAGTAAACACTACTACACATCACCGAATCTACACAGATCATATATACTGGCATTAAACTTGTATTTCACACATGTACTGAGATCCTGAAGGCCCTCTGAAAAGTAGAATATAAAAAAACAGAGACACAATCCTTTGTAGTTTATGAAATTGCATTTATTTATATTCCTGATTATTGACCTATGTTGGTTTTAGAATGTAATGCATTACTAAACATTACATCATTTGTTTTATAAAAGCACTGAAGAAAAGATGGACCTCATAGAAAATCATTACAGTGAATTAAACCTTCTTTAATCTTTGTGAGATCATATAAACATTAAAGCTTATCTTGTTATTGCAGCAGGGCCTGGGAGCAAGTGCTAAAGAATTTTGCTAGACAAAGATTTGCAAATCATTGTTGGTTGAAAATAAAATCTTGAACATGTCTAAATTGAAAAAAAGAAAGCTTTTAATGAAGCCTGAGACTTTGGGTTGGAAACTGTGTTGTCTAACAAAGTATTGTTCCCATTGGGCAGCATAGTCATTGAATGGCTAAGCTACAAAATGAAAGGACAATCACTTTTTAGCAGAAATCACCTATGATTCACCAACTTTGGATAAATTTTTATGCGTAAAATTGTGCGTAATAACTTTTTATTTTTATGTTTAAAATTGTAGTTAAAAATATTTTACATAGAATTTTTCCTGTTGCCAAATTTTTGTGTATGGCACAGTATGAATGGGTAAAGAAGATGTGGTACAAATATAAAATGGAATATTATTAAGCTTTAAGAAAACCTGCCATATGTGACAAGTGGAAGGATCCTTATTTTTGTGCTACATGCATTAAGCCAGTCACAGGAGGAATAAACTTTGAAGTCATTCAAATTTGGAGGAATATTTTTAGAACAAACTAGTTTTGTCCTCACTAATACAAAGATAACATTTGTTTAAAATGTGGATTTCCTATGAGTGGTTTTCCTAGAATATTTCAGTGTAAGGGGAAAAAAAGCACAAAATCTGACTTCAGGGAGTCTATATTTTAGTAGGAAGAGGGAAGCAGAGAGAGAGAGGAAATGAGACAGGTAGAAGTAGACGAATGCATCTGCAAATTCTGAAGATGCTAAGAAGGACCAGGTGTATTAATGTAACTTTAGATTGGATGTTGTAGCAGTGCCAATGTGAGGAGGCAGTGGCCAGATATTAGGAGTACTGTGGAAAGAATACTGTGGAGAGAATAGCCAAGAACAGGTGAGAGGACCCTAGTGCTTGGAGGTGCTTGACTATTAGTGTTTCTTGATCATAATAAGAAGAGAGTGAGAAGATGCTGCAAATTGATGGTTGAGCTATACCAGGAGACAATCTTCTGGAAACCTAGTTTCAGTTCTCACCTAAAGACAATGAAAAATCATTGAAATGTTTAATCAAGTATGTGAGATGATTTTATTTTATATGTGCCATCCTTGATAACAATGGTTAATGATAAGCCAGATTGGAATCTAAGGTAAAACAGCACTTGCAATTTTGCAGACAAATGAGAGAGTAGCCACAGTGTTGATTAAGAATAGTTGTTGCATTCATCAGTATAACTAATATGGAAAGCATAATCTTAGTAGAATTTGTCATTATGTTTCCTCAACTATTCGTAAGAATCAAATTCTATACATTAAGTGACAGAAGGAAATATTTATGAAGTAATCCTTTTAAAAATGTTTAGGCACAAATACAAGAGGTATGTATATTTAGTATTTGTTACACATTAAAAAATAAATTTAAAATTTCATAAATGACCAGATAATTTTATGTGGCACAGAAATTCTTGAACAAAAGCAAGCACAGTAAGATCTTCATGAACTGTTCTATAATTTTGTTGACTATGTAATTGAGCACAGTGGGATAAGCATAGATTTGAAATTATTTTTGCTACCCTTGTTCAATTTCATTGACTACAAGTATTTTCAGAAAATGAAAGATTGACAGATGTGGAAACCACACAGGAAGTTTCAAGGTATATTTTTTCTACTATATTATCTGGATTTTTATCTGTGCATGAAATAGGACATTAATACTTTGGTGCTCTATTAAAATATAGTGTCACTGATGAATTAAGTAATGGACTGACATCAATACATTAAAACAATGAGTTTCAGGAGATATTCAAAAGGCCTTATGAGCATAAATCTAAAGATACAGAAAGGTGAAAGCTAAGGAGCAATTAGTAACAGAATATGGAATTTGGGAATGTTAATGTGTGTATATAAATTAATTCTAAAATGACATCAGACCCTTTGTTTCCAAGGTATGCTAATTGGATGCTATTCTCTATATTAGTTTATAACAAGTAAATATATTTATAATATTTCTAAATATATGTGAATAATGGAATTTCCACTAAAATCTATAATTACAAATTTGCTATTTTAAATCAGTTTATTTTAAAAAACAAGATATCCAAATATGAAACTGGTGGTTAGTTAATTACATAATAGCAAGTTACTACTCTATAAAGTAGTTAATTAGATAATTCAGAATGTGAATTCACAGAATTATTTTCTTTAATGAACCACAGCTATTGAAAGTATAGTTCCAATTCATTGAATTGCTTTACATACCTGGAAATTATCCCTTTTGTTCTCTTTATGCTAATGTCTTACTCTAAGATCATTTATATCTGCATTAATTGAAAGTCTCTGTAAATCTCTATAGTAAGTAAAATGGAATAATTCACTGTACTCTACTTTTCCCCTCTAGCATTAGTCATTTAGAATTGATTAGGTGTGGTCCATAAAATCCAGCATTATGGTGAAAAAGGCAAGAACCTTATTAGAAACAATGACTTATGATAACCCAGACAAAGCTATTAATCTTTTTATAATGAATATATTAACATGACTAGCCTGAAAATATACAATCAATTATATTCTTATACTTAGTGCCGGTGTATATATTTGTTTGTGAATGAGTGCATTTAGGTAAATTAAGATCTCAAAATCATTCCAAACCATGTGCAAGATGAGATAAAGAAATACACAGTCAATTCTCATTATTTTTAGTACTTATATTCTATAGTCACCATGAGCACTGAATTAGTGAACATTGAATTATAGTTTACAAGAGAAACCCTTTTCTCATGGGTTTCTTTTTAAAGACACCTTGCTTAAAACATATTGTGGATTCATTAACATTGAATTCTTGCCACTACTGTACCTTTGCCTGAATAAAGCTTACCTAGACATGTTTTCTCTATAAATTATACCACAGCCCTCTTGCTCTTAGAAAACTACAGAGCATACTGGTGCTGTTCGACGGCCATTTTCATTAATGCTAATCATTAGCAAACACAAAATTCAAAAATCATGTCACTAAATATCCCATAAAAATATGTTTATAATATGAGAGCATAAGCAACAAGGAAACATCACCTAGTTTTATCTTTGCTGGGAGTGTAGCAATGACATATTTTCACCAATCTCTGCATATCTGTGAATGACTACAAAATACTGCCAGTATTGATTTTAGTGCTGCAAATAAACTGTAGTGAGTTAGCAAATTCACAAACACTGTATCTCTCATATTGAGAAAAGAATGCTCATGCTGATAAGCAGGGATGTTTGCAAAAGCAAAGAATTTCATAACACTGAGTTCTTGTTTTGAATGAGGAAACTCATATTTTTTGAAGTACAATATCTTATTTCAGTTCTCAAGCTCTCTAGAGAATGGTGATTATATGAAGATTTATTTTCTACTGTTATAATCAGAACATTTAAGATAATGTTGATTTTTTTCTTATGTAAGGAACATTGAACTAAGAATTTTAAAAAATATTTTTTTCTTAATATTTATTCGTCCAAAATTAAATCAATAAGAGGATTTGGATTTTTTTCTATATTAGATGTGAATTGTTGTCAATAAGATTTACTACATTCATGTACATTTTTAATTTAATTTATTTTATTGGTTCTTTTTACTTTACATATGATAGTAGAATCCATTTTGACATAATTATAAAAGCATGGGAATATAACTTATTCTAATTCCCTCACCTCTCCTCCCCCCATCCTCTGGATCCTTCCCTTACTCTACTTATCTTTCTGTCTTTTACTCAGCTTTTTTAAAAATTGTTTTCTATGGATATGCATAATGGTGAGCTTCTATGTGGTATGTTCAGATATGCACATAGGAATGTGTATATATGTCAGATTCTTTCCACTAACTTTCTTTGTCCCATCCCTTCTCCCTTCCCTTCATTCCCTTTGTCTACTCCACTAATCTGATCTCACTTCTATTCTTCCCTGATCCTTTATTTTGGATTAACTTCCAAACATCAGAGAAAACACTAGATTTTTGGCTTTGGGGGATGGGCTAATTTCACTTAGCATGATAGTCTCTAGATCCATTTATCAGCAAATGCCATAAAATCATTCTTTTTATGGATTAGAAATACCCCCATTGCACATATTTATCACATTTTATTTATCCATTCATCTGTTGAAGGGCACCTTAGTTGCCTCCATAGCTTAGCTATTGGTGAATTGTGCTGCTATAAACACTGACATGGCTGCATCATTGTAGTATACCGATTTTAAATCTTTGGATGTATACTGAGGACTGGTAGAGCCGGGTCAAATGGTGGTTCCATCCCTAGTCATTTGAGGAATCTCCATATAACTTTCCAGAGTGGTTGCACAAAT
Organism: Aplodontia rufa; assembly: GCA_004027875.1. Lineage (NCBI taxonomy): Eukaryota > Metazoa > Chordata > Mammalia > Rodentia > Aplodontiidae > Aplodontia > Aplodontia rufa. The sequence continues at coordinate 96,135 of PVKS010003458.1, read as the reverse complement.
TTTCAGTCTCATCAATAATGTATGAGTGTACCCTTTTCCCTACATCTCACCATTTATTCTTATTTTTATTCTTGGTAATTGCCTATTGACTTGAGTGAAATAAAATCTCAGTGTAGTTTTAATTTGTGTTTTCTAATTGACAGAGAAGTTTAACATTTTGTCATATATTTGTTGACCATTTGCATTTCTTCTTTTGAGAAGTGTCTACTTAGTTATTTTGCCTATTTATGAATCTGTTTTTTATTTTATTTTTGGTGGTAAGCTTTTTGAATTACTTCTACATCCTATATATTAATGCCATATCTGAAGAGCAAGTGGCAAAGATTTGTTTTTTCTCATTCTGCCGTTTCTTTCTTTATGCTATTGTTTCCTTGGCCTAAGGGAGCTTTTCAACTTGATGCCATACCATTTATTGATTTTTTAATTTTGCTTCTTATGCTTGGGGGGTCTTGTTAAGGAAGTCAGTACCTGAGCAAACATGTTACGATTGAGCTTACTTTTTCTTCTAGCAGGTGCAGGTATTTTGCTCTAATTCCTAGGTCTTTGATCCACTATGAGTTGAGTTTTGTGTAGGATGAGAAATAGGGGTTAAATTTCATTCAACTACATGTGGATTTCCAATTTTCCCAGAATCATTTGTTAAAAATACTATCTTTTCTCCAATGTATGTTTTTGGCAGCTTTGTCTAGTATGAAGTAACTGTATTTATATGGGTTTATCTCGGTGTATTTTGTTCCATTCCATTGTTCTTCATGTCTGCTTTGGTGCCAGTACCATGCTGTTTTTGTTACTAGAGCTCTATAGTATAATTTGAGGTCTGGTATTGTGATGTCTCCTGCTTCATTTTTCTCATTAAAGATTACTTTGGATATTCTTGGTTTCTTACTTTTCCAGATGAATTTCATGACTGCTTTTTCTATTTCTGTCAGGTGAATTTTTGGAAATTTTGTGGGATTTACATTGAATCTGTATAACATTTTTGGTATTATAGTCATTTGGCAATATTAATTCTGCCTATCCAATAACATGGGTGATCTTTCCATCTTCTAACATCATTTTCAATCTCTTTCTTTAGTATTCTATAGTTTTTATTTCTGAAGTATTGAAGAAAAAAATCAGTCACAGCCAGCTACATAAACAGAAATGGAATGAACTTTTAGCTCTATGATCCCACCTCTATTGACTCAGGTCAGTCATAAGTTCTATTAGCAGAAATTAAAGGAAGTATCTTACACATAATTAAAAATATTGACCATGCTCATCTGTGGGGGCTGGAACTAGACCCTGGCTATTGAGAAAGGAGGTCTAGTATCATGTTTTAAATGCGGATAAGGTATAATGTCATACAACTTAATATGTTTTTAGAGATGTTTTGGGAAGGGGAGGGGAGGGATAAGGGTGAGTAATTGGGGGGCACTCTTGGGGGTAAATCTAATCTTCAGAATCTATCTATCTATCTATCTATGTATATTATTTCTTTAGAAGATTGTGTAATTGTTCAACAAATTTCTGTGTAAAAAAAAATTTAAAAAAATGTTGACCATGCATGTTATAACAATCACTACATTAATTGTAGATAAGGAACAGTGAACAAAATAGCCATAATCTGCTCTCTTTGGTGAGTAATAACTTAGTAACCTCTTCAATCAGAGGGTTGAGGTAACTGCTTATTTTGGTGCATTTAAGCACCTATCTACTTAAATTCCTCTAGAGAACTTCTAGGGAAAAATATTATATTTAAACAAAATCAACCATTTCTTTGGAGCATATTTTGGTTAAAAATATTCTCTCTTGAGCTGGAGCAGTGGTGGCTCTGTGGTTGTGGTGGTTACCTGGCATGCACAAGCATGGGAGACGGAACCCCATCACCATGTACAAAATGAAGTCTCAGAGCCAGGAAGGCTACATGAAAAACTAAAGAAAAATTGTTTCTCTCTTTCTCTCTCTCACTCTTTTACTGTCCTTCCTCTCTTAAAAAATGTATTCTCTCATTTTTAAATCAGTTAAGGAAAGGGGATTTCAGAGCAATTTTATTCATTCAATAAAATAGTCTACCACTGAAATTATGTCATTAATATAAATATTGAAAAAATTAATTACTGATTTAATGGTGATATTTCTTAGTGTTATATAATGTTCCATACAGCATGGATTGCTTCACACAGAATAACAGGAATGGTGTATTTATAAATTGTGTGAAATGTGAATGGACTTACTGCTTGCATTTTGCATTTAAAATTTAAGGAGAGAAAACAGATTTGGAAAGGGAATTCCATATCCTCTAACCTGCATGCTCATAAAGACACAAAAAGAAAATACATAAATACAAAGTGTGTATAACAATTAATGATATTTTTCTGTTTCTAGAGCATTCTGTAATTTTTAATATGACAACTAAGATTTTCTTTCATTGATGGAATATTTACTAGGATTACTTAAACCTGAAAGCAAAAACATTGGTCTGACTTTCATAATTGAGTTCTGTGATCCAAAATTTAAGACTTCTTAAGACACACATTTTGATATGCTAGGAAACTTGGAACACAATTATTACGTTTTTAAAAATAATCATTGCATTGTTATTAATATTGAGACAACTAAAATTAAAAATGAAAATGATCCTGTGGGGTTAGCCAATACATTCATAATCACTTAAAAACATCAGAGTCCGAAGTCCTGTGACTAAGTCACTTTCCAACAAAGTGGCAGTTATTTCTGATGTGTAAGAATCAGGAAAATGTTGGAGAATGTTTGGAACTTTTAAGCACTTTCACAGGGAGCTTTCAAACTTAACTGACAAACTCAGAAATCTATAGAACAACATATAAAAATTTGCCACATTCTATTTGTGCTTTGGGATTAATATTACCTTAGGAAACTGATTATTTGGATACTTTCAAAAATTTATTCTCACATTAAATAATTACAGAAAAGTCAATGAATATAAATTATTTTTATTTACCTATGAATCAAACACTATGTTGACCCACATTTAAATGTCTTTATTTACACGGTATAAAGAAAGAACTGTTTCCATCTGAGAAGAAAATCACTTTGTTTCTAAGGAACATAGAGTTACTTCAAATAAAAAAGAAGACCAACATTTCAGAGAAGTCAACTATAATTTTTAAAGTAAAGTTAATATTAATGTTCCTATATACCTGGTATGTTTATTGATGAGCTTGTTCTTAATTTGTTAAAAGAATATAGCAATTAGCTCAAATTCTATCTTAAAATGGATCATGAAATCTAACTTCAGACAAGAAACTTTCTTCCTGTTGTCTATCAACTTCACCTGTTTTCTCTGTGGGAAAGTTACTAACTTCACTTTATAAATATAGTGTTGACAAGAATGACTTAAAAGTTAAGCATGAAGTATATTGTTTCCTCTTATGTGTTTATATTACACCTGCATTGAAACTGGGACAAATATTTTTGTCTTGAAAACAAAGCCAGGTGAGCTTCAATGTACTTGTCTGTTTTAACCATTGAGCCGTTAAATTTTTAATGGCTCTAAAGTTTTAAGTTATAAACAACTCTCTCTCCCACAAAAAAAGACAATTGATATAAAAAAGAAAGACATAGAGAAGAAAGCAGGAAAATAAAACAGTCTTATTTTGATTGTTTGTATTGACATTTCCCAAATTGCACCACCAGGTAATATTAGAATAAGAATTTAGGCTGTTCTGAGACTTTAATGGAAAGATTAGGGGAAAAATTCTCTCTTTTTGTTTTTTTACTTCCAATGAATGAATGTTCCAATTCCACTTCAGTGCTGTTCCCATGAAGGCAATTTTAAGTTAGAATTTGTTTATTACGTTTCTCATCCAAAAGCACACAAGAGGATGGAAAGGAATTGTATATCTCTTTTCCTAATAACTACACAAATTTTCTTATTGCCAGGTAGCATTAGATGAACAAATTCATGCTGCCATTCAGTAAAAATAATATAACATGCAAAATTAACTCTAAAAAATGTAAAAGAGGAAAAAGGAAAATGAAGAAACCTTATTTTCAATAATTACAGGAAACTACTACCAGTCTTAGAATTGAATAATCAGACAGAGAAGGGGATGGTACAAACTTTAGGGAGTTCCTAGAGAGTGGAGGGACAGGAAGAAATCTACCTGAGTGGAGGTGGCACAGCGGAAAGGGAGTCACTGTGGTGGGATGGGAGCTGTAGTTGTAGAAGTTGTACAACTCTGCCAGAGACACTGCCCATGAAAGTATTGTGTGAAAAAACAAAACAAAAAAACAAAAAAAGCCTAGTCCTTGAATTTTTTTTCCATCCCAGTCTCCTTCTCTTACTTCCTGTAGGCTGAACCTAATCAGAAGCCAATAGGCAAGGAAGCCTATGAGATGCGTACAGTCCCTCGTGTTATTTCAAACAGAGCAGATATCAGGTGGTGAATGAATCTGAGAAAATATAAGCAAATGACTACGATGACCCTCTTCTAAGAAACTTTGATCTATTTATGCCTCTTGGAAATTTGAATGTCTCTAATATTCCCCACTCCTGACACTAAAAGATTGAATTAACCTTCCTTAGCATGACCTTCAAGCTTTTTCAGTGTTACATCAATCCAAATTTCCAAGTAAGTTTTCTACCAAACTCTCACTTTCAATTACAGGACTGCAAACACTAAATGCCAGTTTGTTTGTTTTTTTAACACTGTAACTTCAGAACACTAAAATTTGTTCATATTTACCTACTGTGTTTTTGCTTACTGGCTTCCCTCAATATATCCACATATGACAATTGTTAACTTTCTAAGATGTCAATTTGAAAATTTCATTTTTGTGGACACTTTGTGGTGAGTGATGATTTATTAACATCACATTTATAATATAATATTTTATTGATATTCTGTTTCTTTCTTGTAATAAATAAATTGAACTATTTAGGACAAGGACCAAATCAACAAGCATATTCAATGAATTATTTGCAGTTCTCAGTAAATGATAAGTATATGAAAACAGCATGTTTTTCTAGAATCAAATAAATTATATTTGTCCAAGAAAATTTTCAATGTATTAACCATTCTCATGATATTTTTCTTACCTGTTGGATTAATGCATGGCAATAATTGATGTGAACTTCAAATTGAGATATTTAGAGCTCAAATTAAATCCGTCATTATTAACGTCTTCCTCATTTGCATTGTGTCATACTTCTCTTCAAGATGTTTTCCCAGTAGTGTAATACTTAGAACCTCGCATGTTGACAAAACACATAAGCACTTATAAATGCTTATACTATCAGTAATGTCTACAGGGATCAATAAAAAAGGATCATAGCCCTTGAGCAATTTTAATGTTAGTCTTCTCTTTCTTATATACTCATTGTCATTTCTTTTTTACCCAGAGCTTGATTTAGAAACCTTTTTTAGTTTGTGAGCCCAATTCCATAGCATAAATGATTACACTGAGGGTGTGTCCCTTAGAAATACCTGTAGCTATTCTCCTTCTGGAATTGTGTTTGCATTTCAGGTAAGAATGAGAAATAGGAAGTAATGACATTGGGCAGGTGACCCTTTGAACTATGGTTTGAATTTTGATTTTTTGATTTGTCATATCTTTCAGTAAACTATGTGATTGTGAGGAGAAAGAACAGATATTAACAATGGATGATATTGCTAAACTGTAATATTTAGTAGATTATGCATATTAAAAACATTTTTAACGTGATATCTGGCACTCTTGTATACTTCAAGGAATTCTCTTGGAATGGGAATTATATCCCCAATTTCCCATTCCTATGTGTGCGCTTTATTGTAGCTTGAGGTGTGATTTTCACTGGTCATAAATTTTAAGAAAGGAATGCTTTTCCTTCCTGGGGGTAAGTTTATATTTAAGTCCATCATCTTCTCTCCATACTTCCCTGTAGGTATATTTCCCAATCCAGAAGAGGACAGCCAGTCACACTTGTTTTCTGTATAAATATAAAACCCAATATTACATTAGTATTTCAAATAAAAAGCACAAAATTAATAAACATTTTTCCTTAGAGATTGTAGAAAAAAATGTTGAATTTTCTGATCATTTTTTCTAAATTTGTAATACATCACATTTTGTGTTACTAATATATATTCTGAATGTATATATTTGACAATATCAAGAAGATTTAAAAACACTTCACTTAATCATCTTCGTAGTGGAAATTCTTTTGAAAATAAAAGCCTTCTATTTAGCTCTTTGGCCCATTTATTGGTTGGGTTGTTCGTGTTTTTGTAGCTGAGGTTTTTGAGGATTTTGTAGATTCTGGATATGAGTCCCCTGTCCGAGGAATCATAGTCCATAATTCTCTCTATTTCTATAGGAAACCTCTTGACTCTTTCAATTGTTTCCTTGGTAGTACAAAAGCTTTTTAGCTTAATGGCATCCCATTCACTGATTTTTGACTTTATTTCCTTCAATTTAGGAGACATGTTGAGAAAGTTTTTGCCTACTCCCAAATGCTGAAGTGTTAGACGTAATTTGTCTTCCATCAGTTGCAAGGTAGCTGGTTTAATTCCTAGTTCCTTGATCCATTTTGATTTGATTCTCATGCAAGGTGAAAGATATGGGTCTAATTTCAACTTTCTGCAAGTGGGTGTCCAGTTTGTCCAGCACCATTTGTTGAAGAGGCTGTCTCTCCTCCATGTAATTTTCCCCCTTTGTAAAAAATCAAATGCTTAAAGATTTGAGGGTTTGTTTTCAGGGTCTTCTATTCTATTCCATTGGTCTTCTTTCCTATTTTGATACCAGTACCATGTTGTCTTTGTTACTACAGCTCTAATAGTATAGTTTTAAATCTGGTATGGCAAAACCGCCTGTTTCGTCTTTCTTGCTTAGTAGTGTTTTTGCAATTCTAGGTTTCCTATTGTTCCAAATGAATTTAAGAATTGCTTTTTCTATGTCTATAAAGAATGACATAGGTATCTTTATAGGAATAGCATTAAATCTATATAAAGCTTTCAATAGAATAGCCATTTTTATTATATTAATTTTGCCTAACCAAGAGCATGGGACATCTTTCCATCTTCTTAGGTCATCTTGGATTTCATTCTTCATTGACCAATAATTTTCATTGTAGAGATCTTTGATTTCCCTTGTAAGGTTAATTCCCAAGTATTTTATTTTTTTAAAGATACTTTGAATGGGACTGTTTCCTGATTTCTTCATCAGTTCTATTATTATTAGTGTATAGGAAAGCTATTTATTTGTGGGTGTTGATCTTGTACCCTGCCACTTTGCTAAATCTGTCTATAAGTTCAAGCAGTTTACTGATGGAGTTTTTTGGATCTTCCAGATACAGGATCATGTCATCAGCAAAAAGAGAGAGTTTGACTTCATCTCTTCCTATTTTTATCACTTTGATTTCTTTCTCTTGCCTAATTGCTCCAGCTAGGGTCTCAAGAACAATATTGAATAAAAGTGGTGAAAGTGGACAGCCTTGTCTTGTTCCTGATTTTAGTGGAAATGCTTTCAGCTTTTCTCCATTTAGTATTATACTAGCTGAGGGTTTTGGGCTATAATTCCTCAGACAGGGGACTCATATCCAGAATCTACAAAATCCTCAAAAACCTCAATTACAAAAACACAAATAACCCAATCAATAAATGGGCCAAAGAGCTAAATAGAAACTTCTCAACAGAGGACATTGATCAAACCAATGAATACATGAGAAAGTACTCTAAATCACTAGTAATCAGAGAATTGCAAATGAAAAGTACATTAAGATATCACCTCACACTAGTCAGATTGGCAAAAATGAAGAAAATAAACAATAATAGATGCTGGAGGGCCTGTGTAGAGATAGGCACACTAACACATTGTTGGTGGAGATGCAGACATGTACAGTCCCTCTGGCAAGCAGTGTGGAGAACCCTCAAAAAATTAGAGATGAGACCACCATATGATCCTGCTATTCCTCTCTTGGGTATTTTTCCAGAGGCTTTAGAATCAGCACATTATAGTGACACAGAAATATCTATGTTCATAGCAGCTCAATTTACAATAGCTAAATCATGGAAACAACCCAAATGTCCCTCGCTGGATGAATGGATCCAAAAGCTGTGGTACATATATACCATGGAATTTTACACAGCAATTAGAAACAATGATATTGCAGCCTTTGAAGGTAAATGGATGGCTATGAAAGAAATTATGCTGAGTAAAATCAGCATAACCCAGAAAACGAAAGGTCAAATGTCTTCACTCATCTGTGGAGGCTGGAACGAGACCCTGGCCATTGGGAAAGGTGGTCTATTATCATGTGTTAAATCCAGATAAGGTGTAATTTTACACAACCTAATATCTTTTTAGAGATGTTACAGGAAGGGGAAGGGAGGCATAAGGGTGGGTAATAGGGAGGGCACTTTTGGGGGTAAATCTAATCTTCAGAATCTATATACATTTTATATTATTTCTCTCAATAAAAAAGCCTTCTTTTATAATGAGGATAATTTTTTTAAGTTCATTTGCTTGCACATGTGGTTCTTTGCAATATAGTTTTACAAAACTGGAGTAAGTGGCCAAATGATCTGAACTAATATCTCCTCAAAGAAGATATGTACATGGCAATTTGGTATCAAAAATATTTTACACCATTGAGAAGTGCAAGACAAAAATAACTGTGATATGTCATATAGTACGATTGTTAGAATGGGCAAAATCCAAACACAGATACCGTAGAATTTTGCAAGCATGTGGAAAAACTGAAACTCTCATTCATTGTTGGCCAGAAATAAAAATGATAAAACCACCTGGGAGGACAGTTTGGCAGCTTCTTGCAAAGTTAAACATATTTATCATATGCTCCACTAATCCCACTGCTTGCCATTTACCCAAATGAGCTGAACACTTCTGTCCATTTAGAAAACAGCATGCAAGTGTTTCTCATAATTTTATTCTTAATTGTCAATAATGGAGACAACTAAGATGTTCAAAAAATGGGTAGATAATAAATAGTGGTATATCCATGCAATGCGTTATTTATTCAGTGGTCCAAAGAAATGAGCTATGAAGACAGAAAAGAACATGGAGGAAGGCTGAATGACTATTGTTTAGAGAAAGAAGTCAGGATGAAAACTTTATCCGCAATATGATTCCAAGCATATAATACTCTACATAAAGCAAAACTATAATGTAAATATATAGATTACAGATTACCAGGGGGTGAAAGGTGGAGAAAAAGAGATAAATAGTTCATTCATGAGTGCTGTGGTTTAGATATGAAATAGGCACCGAAAAGCTCATGCATGATACAATGTGAGAAAGTTTAGAGGAGAATGAGTTATAAGAGACTTAACCTAAACAATGCATTAATCTTCTGATGGGGACTAACTGGGTGATCACAATAGGCAGGCAGGCTGTGACTGGAGTAGGTGGGTCATTAGGGGTGTGCATTTGGATATACGTTTTGCCCCTGGTGAGCCAAGTTTATTCTCATTCTCAGCTTCCTGATCATCATGTCCTGAGCCGCTTTCCTCAACTATACCCCTGCACCATGGTGTTTTGCCTCATCTTGATCAGAGATAGTGGAGATGAGTATGGACTAAGATTTCTGAAACCATGAGTATCAACAAACTTATCCTTCTCTGTATTGCTCTTGTCAGATCTTTTAGTCACAGTGACAAAAAGCTGACTAAACCAAAAGTAATTTTTCAGGCCATATTATTCTCTGTAATACTGTCATGGTGATATGTGCCATTAGAAATTTTGCAGAATTTGGAGAACTGCACAGCATGAAGATTGCATCCTAATGCAAACTATGGGTTCTTAGTAAATTAAGTATGTATTGAATTGTATGCACACTCCCTATTCATATGCTGAAGCCCTAATCCCAAATGAGTCTATTTGGAGATAGGGCTTTCAGGAGGTAATTAAGGGTAACTGAACTCATAAAGATGATTTTTTTTTCTGCAAACTTCAAAAAGCTCTAAGAAATAAATTCTATTAAACAAACAATGATAAAAACAGATGTAGAAATGTTGCCACACCATCATTAATCACTCCTTTAGCTGCAGAGATCCTTAATATAAGCAGAAGATTTCTTCAAAGCAAACACTGAACTAAGAAAGAGCCTCACATTTGAACCTTTCTCCCACCAATTAGATGAATGTGACTTTAAAATATTCATCTAATTCTCTTCACATTTCAATATTTTAAAAGTATGAGTTAGATGCAATCAATTCTTTTAAACAATTATAGGATTTCCTTCTTGTCCATGGACAGTATGTCTAACCCCTTAGTGAATGCCTGAAACCAAATACCCAAACTGTGTATACCACCACTACAAACCTGTAGTAAACTTATATTTATAAAAATGCATAATAAGAGATCTGTTCAAGTAGTAATAAAATGGAACAATTATACTGTAATAAAAGTTTTGTAAATGTTTTTTTCTCCCTTTTCAATGTATTTTATTGTACAATACTCCACTAGTACTTCTTCTAGTGATGATGTGGGTTGACACAATTCCTCTTATGAGATGAAGTGAGTTGAAGGACAGACATTGTGACGTAGCATTAGGCCATTGCACCATAATTCGCTGAGCATAGGATTGCAATACCGTGGCAGTCAATATAATAATTGAGAAAGCTACTTAGTGAGAGATGGAGGATAGGTTTTCACACTCTGGATGCTTTTGAAAAAAGGATGATTCATAACCCTAGACAAGACAGAATGGGTAGTGTGAGAATCCATCATGCTACCCAGAATATGCAGCATAATTTATTGTATTTTTATGCCAAAGTTTAGAAACTTAAGTTTCCCATGGTTGATTGTTATGGTTGGGAGCCAAAAATTAGAATATATTTATTTAAAAGTACTGAAGAAATGACCTACATAGTTGAAACACATCAGTGGGCAATCACCCCTACTTTCAGATTCACAGCTCTAGATGATATTCATTTCATTGCTAGTGCTAGTAATCAAAACCAAAAATGAAGAAAGACAGTCCATCTTCTTTAGCCCATTCCAGAAAAAAAAAATGAAAATGAAGTTAAAGTATGAAATTCCATACATTTTAAAATTCTGAAATAAAGCTTCCTTGTGAGTGTGAATGAACACCTACAGGTCCCCCCTTGCCTTCTACGTTTTTCGGTTTCGGGAGTTTCATCTTACTTCACTGTTACTGCTACCTCCTCTGCCTCTTCTTTAAGTAAAAATCTACAACTCTATTTCGAAAATTGTAGGGCATGTTCTAGAGATAAATGACTAGTGCTGAGAAGTAAATAATAAAGTATTTATATGACTGGAATTCCTGTGACTAGAATTCCTCTCTGCAATTAATGATATTCTGTCTGATAATCTTGAACATTATAGGAGAACAACATCCAACTGTCACCCCATGGGTAATGGTGACAGCCAACAGGAAAGTCACCTACCTGCCCTAACAGAGAGTCCACACCTGCTTCTACCACTGACATAGAGAACCTGACCTCCCATAAATTGTTCCTTTAGTAGCAGTGTCCTCATTTAAACAGGCCCAGCCCATGCTGGAAGCAAGACAACTGGTGTTGGTATCCTGTGTGGTAGGTCTATTTTATGTATGTGTGTGTGTATGTGAGTGTGCTCCAAACAAAAATCCTCAATGTGCCATCTTCAGCCCTGACTAAAAAGAAATGCTCTTGTTTTAGTCAGCTTTTTGCGCTTGCAACTAAGGGACCAGACAAGAACAAATTTTAGGAGAAAAAGTTTATTTGAGGACTCATAGTTTCAGAGGTCTTAGACCACAGGAGGCCAGCTCCATTCCTCAGAGCTGTAGATGAGGCTGTACAGCATGTCAGGCATGGCTCAAGATGTCACATCTGGAAGCACAGCAGAGAGAAGCTCCAAGCCAGATACCTCAGTGGTATTATTACGGCATTTTAATTTTATGGTTTTCATTAAAAGTCAAAGCTTTTTTTTCTTTTGCATCTTTTATGATGTTTGGGGGATATTTCAATAACCCTACAAAAATATTCTTTTTCCTTCTTAAAATATCTTATACAAATATGTCTTAAGCAAAAGGGAAAATTCATTTTTATAGTTGATTTTTCACAGTGACTCATAAAAGCATAATTTTTGGTGCAAATGTATAGCATATTTCTATTGAGGAAACTTTTTTACTTAAGACTTGGTTTTCTATTTTCCACAGTACTTTTTGTGAATCTTCCACTTGTCTATATTTTAAACAGAATGTTTATGACCAAATAAGTCCATGGTTTAATTCAGTTACCGTAAGACATTTGATGGATCAGAATAAGTGTCTTTTAATAAAATGGTGTGCCCATACTTTGTTGATAATTAAAGAGTTTTAGTTAATATAAAGCACTGGAGTTTTCTTAAAAGCAACCTTTATGAATATACTTTGTCTAAGATTTTAAAGATCATCTAGAAAGAATAATGTCATAATAATTATGCTGAGGACATTTTATTTTATTATTTAATGAGACAATCTAATAGACCACATTTTCCTGTAAAAGAGTACAGAAAGAATATGTACACTTTTCATTTCATATGATATGTTAATGCATATTTCCAAAATTTTGCATTATATGGGAACTTTTTAAGAAAGTTTTACTTATATAGAAATAATTCTAATGTGGAAAATTTTAATTGATAAATGGAAAGTTAAACATTGATAAATTTAATTTTTGAAATTTAATTTATATTATTTTTAAATCTATATATCTTTATGGGAATATTATATATATATATATGCAATATGTATTAATCAAATCAGGATAAGAAGCATTTATGTCTCCTCAACTAATAATCATTTTTATGCATTGGGAATTTCGTGAATGTTTTCCTAGTCATTTTGAAATATATAGTAGGATGATAAACCCAATAGTCACCCTATTGTATAAAGATGAACAAAGAGTGATTTCTCCACTCTGTGTTTTTGGCATCTCTTATTGAATTTTTAGTTTCTCCTTCCCCTTGCCCTTACCAATCTATAGTGAATACTATTCCTTTCCATTTTTCTACAAAGTTGGCTTATTTGTTTTCATAAACGAATGAGAATGCTGTATCTGTCTTTCTCTGTCTGGATTCCTTCACTTATATGGTCAAATAGTTGCATCCGTGTTGCTGCAAATGGCAGAATTTAATTTTAATTTTCTTTTAGGGGCAAATAGCATTGCAGTGTGCAAATACACCATATTTTCTTTATCCATCCATGGAAGGACATCTGGGTTGATTATACATTTTTAGCTACTCTGAATAGTGTTAAAATAAACTTGAGAGTGCAAGTATGTTTTTGGTAACATGATTTAATTTCCTTTGGATATAATCAGTAGAGAAATTGTGGATCATATGGCAGTTTTTTTATTTAATTTACTGAGGAAACTCCTTTTTATTTTTCATACATACTAATTTATAATCCCAAGAAGATATGAGTTTCCTTTTCTCCCACCTTTGATACTGCTTATGATTATTATTTTTTTTTTGTCTTTCTCATGATGACCTTCTTAACTGAAGTGAGATAGATGGAAACTCATTATGCTTTTTATTTGCATTTCTCTAACGATTAATGAAAGTGAGGATTTTTCATGTATTTTTGGTCATTTTCATGTTTTGGGGAGGAGTGTCTTTTTTAGATCATGAGCCTATTTTTGTATTATGCTGCTTGTTTTTTTGGTGTTCACCTTTTTGAGTACTTTATATATACTATATGTCAATCCCTTGTTGGATGTACTATTTTCCCCATTTTGTAGATTTTTTAAATTTTTGTTGATTGTTTCCTGTGATATACAGAAGCCTCTTATTTTCATGTAATTCTGTTTTTCTATTTTCATTTTTGTATCCTGTGTTTTGAGGCTATTATCTTAAAACAAAAAAAAACAGGCATTGCCTATACCAATGATATGAAGTATATCCTGGGGTAGTTTCATGATTTCTAATTTAAGATTTAGGTTTTTGATTTATTTTGAGTCAATTTTTTTATATGGTGAAAGGAAGGAATCTAGTTTCATTCTTTTACATGTGACCAAAAATGCATATACATATGCAATTTTCCAGCACCATTTATTGAAGAAACAGTCTTTTTTATTTAATTGTACATTAAAAGGAGAGAAATGAAGCAAATCAATAAAATCTCCAATGAATAGGGAGCTACCACCACTGACCACATGGAAATCCAACAAATTATTAGATCATATTTTGAAAACCTATACTCCTCCAAATTCGATAATTTGGAAGAAATGGATAAATTTCTATACATTATACAACATCTCTAAATTGACACAGGACAATATTGAATTCCTAAACAACCCAATCAGAGGCACTAAAATCCATATTGCAACTAAAAGTCTACCAAAGAAGAAAAGTCCAGGACCTGATGGCTTCCCTGCTGATTTTTAACACACTTTTGAGGAGGAACTAACACCTCTCCTAATTAAGTTATTTCAAGAAATTAAAAAGGAGGGAACTCTCCCAAACACTTTCTATGCAACAATCATAACTCTGATACCAAAGCCCACCAAGGATACATCAAAAAAAGAAAACTACATACCAATATCCCTGATGAACCTGGATGCAAAAATCCTTAATAAAGTCCTAGCAATCCATATTCAAAAACTGAGCAAGAAGATAATCCATCATGATTAAGTGGAATTCATCCCAGGTATGCAGGGCTGGTTCAACATATGTAAAACAATTGATGTAATCCACCACTTAAACAGAATCAAAGACAAAAACCATATGATCATCTCAATGGAAGCAGAAAAAGCCTTTGATAAAATTTGTCACCCTTTTATGCTCAAATCTCTAGAGAAGATAGGGATCAAAGGAATTTTTCTGAACTATGTAAAGGCTATATATGCTAAACCCTCTGCTAGAATAATACTAAATGGAAAAATGCTGAAAGCATTTCCACTAAAATTGGGAACAAGACAAGGCTGTCCGCTCTCACCACTTTTATTCAAAATCATTCTTGAGACCCTAATAGAGGCAATAAGGCAAGAGAAAGAAATCAAATGGATATTAATTGGAAGAGAGGAAGTCAAACTCTCCCTTTTTGCCAATGATATGATCCTGTATCTGGAAGATCCAAAAAACTCCACCAACAAAACTCCAATGGCTCAAGCAGTAAAGTCAAGAATAATTGAATGGGATGCAATTAAACTAAAAAGTTTTTGCACAGCTTAAGGTCTAGTCAAGAGCATCATAAGAGAAACTACAGAATGGGAGAAAACCTTTGCCTGCTGCATCTCAGACAGAGGGTTAATATCCAGAATATACAAGGAACTAAAGAAACTAGACACCAAAATCACAATTAATCCAATCAATAAATGGGCTACGGATCTTAAAACAAACTTCTCACCAGTAGAAGTCCAGAAAGCCCATAAATATATGAGAAAATGTTCTACATCTTTAGCTATAAGGGAAATGCAAATCAAAACTTCAATGAGATACCACCTCACTCCTGTTAGAGTGGCAAAAATGAAAAATTCTAACAACAACAGATGGTGGAGGGGCTGTGGGAAAAGAGGAACACTGCACACTGCTGGTGGGACTGCAAACTGGTTCAGCCACTCTGGAAAGCAATGTGGATAATCCTCAATAAATTAAGGATGGAATCAACTTATGACCCAGTTATCCCACTCCTGGGGATTTTCCCAAAAGAGTTAGAATCAGCATACTATAGTGATATGGCTTCATCAGTGTTTATAGCAGCTGAATTTACTATAGCTAGATTATGGAACCAACCCAGATGCCCCTCACTCGACAAGTGGATACAAAAACTTTGGTATATATACGCAATGAAATACTACTCGGCCATTAGAGAAAATGATATTATGGCTTTTGATATCAAATGGATGGAGATGGAAAGAATTATGCAAAGTAAAGTATCTCAATCTCAGAGACTCAAGGGCTGAATGGTGTCTCTCATCTGTGGAAGCTAGAATACATCAGGAAGCAGTATGTTAGGCAGCAAAGCTAATAATAACTTCAAATTGTATGATTCATTTCACAACAGGAGACGACTTCCTAGGACACTTGGAGCCATAGGCTGGGGGACAGGGTGGGAAAGGGCTTAGGAAAATCACCTAGGAGACTGGAGGAACCGAATATAGGGGAATCATCTCAGAAGGTGATGTCTGACCTCCACGAGGTATCCATTTAATTCAGCGGTTCTTCTGGGGGAAACAGCAACATGGGGAACCCAAGCTGGGCATCCATGACATGGCATTAGCCCTAGATAACTAAGTATATATTCTTTGTTCTGGAATATTTGATAATGTTTCCTCCTCAATTGTAACTCTATATCATCTAATAAATAATAAAATTTTTTAAATTCTCTTTTTAGTTGTGTATGCGTTCATTTGTCAGTTTTGGTCTGATTCTTAAAGTTTTGACTACTTCTTGTTCTTAATTCTGACAATTGTCCTCCTCTCAGGAATTATTATATGTGTGTGTGTTTGTTTGTGTATGTGTGTATAGTTGAAATATGCAAATATCTTTCTAATTTCTACCAATAATTTAAGTTGTACGTGTTCAGTATTGCCATTCTCAATTGTAATATTTTTCTTCATATTCTATGTGCATGCAATAGCCTCTATTACTCTTCTATTTCTTGATGAAGGCCAGTATATTTTCAGTTCCTTAGGGAATGCCTTCATATTTCTCATATAAAATTCCTGATTTTCTGATCCTGTCCCTTGAGGTCTGCAGCACATAATACATTCTCTTGAATTCGTCACCTAGAATTGAGCATTGGATAGGGAGACACAGCTACTGCTTTATTTCCACTCATATATACTCACTAGCTTGTCCATGTTATTCAATCCAATATCAGTTTCTCTATAACTCTCTCAGAAGCAAAGTACACATTTTATCATTTTCTCCTTTCCTAAGCATGTTTCTCTCTTTCTTTCAGAGGTATAACCACTGGAATATGGCCCAACCCTGAGTCTATTTGGAATCTTGAGACTTCGCTGCTGGTTATTTCTGCAGAGCTTGGTTAATTAGAAAATCATGAAATGTTCAAATACTTATCTATTTATTACATTTAGATTAAATAACACACCATAAAGAATGGAATCTGTATCCTTGAGGAGATGCTCAAAGCACTAGACATGATTTTCCAGATGTGGAGGCAGATATTTCCTGTGGAATAAAAGTGGAGCAGATGGAGATGGAGCAAGAACTAGGAAGGAGATCATCACACAATTCCCCTCCCACTTTTCTCCATTGACCTCTTTAAGGTCCAGATTCACCTTGGAGCCAATGTCAGGAGTTTCCCCTGTGGGTCCAACAACAACCCACATCCTTAGCCACTTGATGGAGTGAGTTCTTGATTTTTCTGTTAGATGGTAGCTAGCCAGCAGAGTCATGCATCAATATATATTTATGAGACTTTTTCTTCATTTCACTTTGTGTTTGCAGCACCAATGCCTAAATTCTCTCCCTTTAAATAAATTGTCTGCATTTATATTTGCTTCAGGCTCTGTTTCGTAGCATATCTAAGCTAATAAATACCTGATCTTCTTGTCAACAATTACAAGGCAAGTATCTAGATGTGATATGTGGCATATAACAAATGTATTAATTTTTTTTATGAATGAATCATTAACTACATATTTTAAAATTAGAATAATATGTAAAAGGGAAAAAAAAGCTGCATCTATCTTGCCCAGTGATGTTTCTGTGTGCTGGTTGCTCTCTCTCTCTTTCTGTATTTCTCTCTCTCTCTCTCTCTCTCACACACACACACACACACACACACACGGAAAAGTGTTAAAATACTGTTTTAGTTAATCTTCATAACAATACAATGGAGGTGATTTTTAAAATCTCCACTTTATGGATGATAGTTGGATAGCTTGGAGAGGTTAACATGACCTATACAAGGTTATACAACTCATGATTGATAGAGTTGGGAATTGTGCACCAGAAATTCATGTTCTTCTGCTATTTGGTGCTGTTTTAGAGGCTTATCTTTATTCCTTATGACTCTTGGTAGGAAATATGTGTCCGAAAATTTTTCATAGATAGTGACACAAAATACTCCCATGGCTTAGAAAAAGTCATTTCTCCCTTTCTGCTGTTCTATACTAGTTAATTTGATATATTAAAAAGAAGAATCTATGGAGAAAAGGAGAAATTGCTTGCCATTTACTTATTGTGTGACCTTGGGCAAGTAACTGAAACACCCAGGGCCACTATTTTCTTTAATCTAACAAAAAGAAAATAAAAACTACCTCAGGAATTTGTTGCCAAATTTTAATACACAGTATAAATCTTCAATAAGTACTTCTATTCTTTTTCCTTTATAATGCATTTCTTGGCATTTCTGAAATAAAAGAAAATATAATTTTGCTCAATGTGAAATAGCTTTAGAACACATTAGAGTATAACTTAAAACAGTATTTCACAGGGTACCTATAAATGGCTTTGGAATTCACCACATGATATTTTTTTGCTCCCAATGTATCTTCCTAGGTGGGTTTTAATTTACTTAAAATCTTTCCTGCATTCTCTAAATATATGCATTCATTAAAATCAAATAAGGAAACTTTGAAACTTCAATGTTAAGAAATGATTATTGCAAGATGAGTTAAGGAAATCTTTACTTTGGGAAGCTCAGAGCATGTGTGAAAAAGCTCTGCAGTAAAGTGGAGAGTCAGTGGGAGGGCAAAATGAATCTCCAGTTAAGTGGAAATGTAACTCCCCTCAGGAAAGCCTTCCTCCTTCCTATACCTTGATTTCTCCCACCTTTCAGTATTGACCTAAAATGTGCTAACTATGAAATAAACCTGCTGCCTGAGACAATGTACAATATTGTGTAACTCTATAATTTTATATTACACCTATTTCTCCCACTCATCAATACTGTATTTGGCATATTTTTAATGTATCATTTTGACACCTCACTATCAAGCCTTGATTTCTGTGTGATACATTCACAGATTATAACTTAATTTAACTCCAGTTACAAAACATGCATCCCATTTCCATTCCTTACAATATGAATATTTTGTAGTCCATATTCGTGTTTTCAAATATATCTGATAAAAAGTATTAAATGTATAATTCTTTACATTTATTATTTTATATATGCATTCTTCCCTTCTTATATTAAATCATAAAGCACTATTCTGTGATATACAGAACATTTTTTTCAACAAAACTAATAATTTCCAATACTTTGGAATAAATAATTTTGAGAGATTTGGCAATACATTTGATTCTGGAATAGAGTCATTTTTTTTTTTAAGAGAGAGAGAGGAAAGAGGGGGTGGGAGGGAGGAAGGAAGAAAGAATTCATTTTATTTTTTCATCTGGTTTTTGTTCCTCCACTTAGTTGTGCATATGATGCTAGATATTGAACCAGGTCCTCTCACTTGCCTGGGAACTCTATTGCTGAGCCATCTGTCTAGCCTGGTAGTAGGGTCTTTTAACCCAGAACATATACTTGATTCTTTTTATTATATTTAGGACTGTGCCCTTTACAGCTGATGGAGAATGCTCTTGAGGCACTTTTATGCATTTATTCTCATCCTTTGGTCCACCTGGTCCAAATTACTTTCAGTCCCATTTATCCCAATGTTTACTCTTAGCACTTTACTTCTTGTGCTATCAGATGTGACCTGTCCTATCTTCTTCTTCTCTATACGTTTTACAGCTAATTTGAAAACCAGTTCCAATTCATCCTCTTTTGTGGGCAATCTTTGTTATTGCTCTCTAATCTTTTCCTTATCAATTCACATATTCAATCACATTCAATGTGCATGTTGTATTCTGGGCACTGTACACACCTGTGGAGACAGAGAAAGATAAATAGACAGAAAAAGCTATTTATCATCAAGAAAGTTACACTCTAGCAAGGGGTAAGAGAAGGCAAAATACAGATTAGATAAAATATCAGTTTTCACTATGGACAAAAAATAGTCAAAAAGAGTGGATGGGAGTTTTATATTTGGGAAGATGCTATTTTAAATCAGGTTATCAGAGAAGACTTCATATAGTTTATATTATTTATATTATTATACAGTTAACGGTAGCTTTAACTTTTAAAAATATACATTTCTCTGGCTAGCTATTGAACAAATTATCTTTAAGCATAATTGACTGATGGAGCAGTCATATATTTTCAAAAGTTGACCATAAGCAAATGATTTGGAAATGTAAATGTTTGTTGGGTGGGGACATTGGTGATTATTATTTTATTAATATACTTTCTATTTAAGTCATGCTTAAGTTTTCAGAAAAAGAATGAATATTTCTCATACGTTTTCCCTTTCAGAATCATGCAGATATTTAGAACTGGCTTGTTTCATTTAGCAGTACAGATTTAAGATTCTATGCCTTTCATTGCTGAGTAGTTCCCTTCTTTTTGTCATGGGATATTATTCCATTCTATGGATATAAAATAGTTTGCTATTCATTCTTCTGTATAGGGACATCTTTATTACTTCCACTCTGGATCCATCATGACAAACACTGATTATAAACTTTTTGAGCATTCTTTCATGCAGACTTAAGCCTTCAACTAAAAAAGCATACCAACAAAACTCCCCAAAACACATATAAATTAATGAAAAATAATAGAGAATCCATTAATTTGTACTCATACAATTTATTTTGATTTTTATTATTCAGAAATTTATTTGTTGAATAATCAAACATGCTTCTAACGAAAAAATATAATACATATATAAAATCCGAATATCAGATTTACCTCCCAAAAGTTCCCCTCAATTATCCACCCTTATCCCTCCCCCTTCCTCCTTCCCAATACATCTCTAAGCATGCCTTAGGTTGTATGTCCTTACACATTTTCTGGATTTAAAACATGAGAATTGACCTCCTTTCTCAATGGCCAGGGTCTAGCTCCAGCCTCCATAGATGAGTGAAGACTTTCAACCCTTGATTCTCTGGGTTATGCTGACTTTGCTCAGCATAATTTCTTCCATAGCCATCCAATTACCTTCAAAGGCTGCAATATCATTGATTCTAATTGCAGAGTAAAACTCCATGGTATAAATGTACCACAGTTTTTTGATACATTCATTCAGTGAGGGACATCTGGGTTTTTTCCATAATTTAGCTATTATAAATTGAGCTGCTATGAACATCAACTTTGCTGTGTCACTGTGATGTGCTGATTCTAAATCTCCAGGAAAATTACCTGGGAGAGGAATAGCAGGATCAAATGTTGTTCATCCCTAATTTTTTGAGGATTCTCGACACTGCTTTCCAGAGGGGCTGTATCAGTTTGCAGTTCCACCAACAATGTGCTGTGTACCTATGTCTCCACAACCCCTCCAGCATCTATTATTGTTTATTTTCTTCATTTTTGCCAATCTGACTGGCGTGAAAACTACTTAATATAATTTTCATTTGCATTTCTCTGATTACTAATGATTTAGAGAACTTACTGATGTATTCATTGGCCTGATTAATGTCCTCTGTTGAGAACTTTCTATTTAGTTCTTTGGCCCATTTATTGATTATAGGTTTTTTGTGTTTTTGAAATTGATATTTTTGAGGATTTTGTTGATTCTGGATATAAGACCCCTGTCAGAAGAATCACAGTCCGTGATTCTCTCCAATTCTGTAGGAAACCTCTTGACTAATTTAATTATTTCCTTGTAAGTGCAAAAGCTTTTTAGCTTTATGACATCCTAGTAACTGATTTTTTATTTTACTTCCTTCACTTTAGGAGACATTTTGAGAAAGTCTTTGCTTACTCCCAAATGCTGAAGGGTTGCACCTAATTTGTCTACCATCATTTGCAAAGTAGCTGATTTAATTCCAAGCTCCTTGATCCATTTAGATTTGATTTTCATCCAAGGTGAAAGATAAGGGTCTAATTTCAACTTTCTGCAAGTGGCTGACCAGTTTGTCCAGCACCATTTGTTGAATAGGCTGTCTCTCCTCCATGTAATATTTTGTCTCCCTTTGTCAAAATCAGATGCTTAAAGATTTGTGGGTTTGTTTCAGGGTCTTCTATTCTATTCCATTGATCTTCATTTCTATCTTGATACAGTACCATGCTGTCTTTATTACTACAGCTCTATATTATGGTTTTAGGTCTGGTATAGCAAAACCACCTGTTTCGTCTTTCTTGTTTAGTAATGTTTTGGCTAATCTAGGTTTCTTATTGTTCCAAATGAATTTGAGAATTGCCTTTTCTTATCTGTAAAGAGTGACATTGGTATCTCAATGGGGATTGCATTGAATCTATATAGTGTTTTTGGCAGAATGGCCATTTTTATTATATTACATTTATATTATATTCTGCCTAACCAAGAGCACGGAACATCATTCCATCTTCTTAGGTCATCTTGGATTTAATTCTTCAATGTCTGATAAATTTGTTGTAGAGATCTTTGACTTCCCTTGTTAGGTTAATTCCCAAGTATTTTATTCTTTTTGAGGATATTGTGAATGGGACTGATTTCCTAACTTCTTCCTCTGCCCTTTTATTGTTAATGTATAGGAAAGCTATTGATTTATGGGTGTTGATCTTGTAGCTGGCCACTTTGCTAAATCTGTTTATAAGTTCAAGCAGGTTACTTCGGGTTAAAAATTCTCCTGTCTCCTATTTTAATGAATAGAAATGCTTCCATCAGTAATACCTATAATACATACAGTTAGATAATGTGTGCAAACTAATATCAACAAAGTAGAAAGCAGCTGATTAATACGGAAAGCGTATATTAGACAATACTAAAATAGTATTCTATGGAGTTTTGTGATTATAAAGCCTTATGAAATAGATATTTTTCTTGTTTTTTAGTTTCATAGACTAATTCCACAATGAAAAAATTCTCAGTTCCTGTGTTTTGTGTTTTATTTTTTCTTTCATTTTTAACTTTATTTGTTCACTTTTATCTGCTTTAGCTTTTTAAAATCTCAATCTATTCAATTTCCCCTTTTTATAAGCTATAGTTTTTGTGCATTTTTTTCATTCTGTTTAAAAGCTTTGTTTTCTATTTTACTGGTTTGCAGTGTTTCGTTTGTGTCATATTAATAGAGTTAAATATAATTATATAAAATATAACTTTAATTTGGAGGATATAGATATTGCTCACAGTTTGAACTTTCATTTTGAAAAAATAAAGATACACAATATGAAGGAGGCTCTGACTTTTTAATTTATTCATTTATATTTTGCATCCTACTCTTTGCTCTAAGGCTAAAATTGTAATTTTGTAAAAGCAATTATTTTAGTATTTTGTCCACAATTTTTAATTCCTTGTATCCCTTTTTCAGGTTTTTGGGGTTTTTTTTGGGTTTTTTGTTTTTTTGTTTTTTGTTTTTTGTTTTTTTGTACCAGGGATTGAACCCAGGGGCCTTTAACCACTGAGCCTTATCCCTAAACCTTTTTTTTTTTTTTTTTTTAGAAAGAAGTACAGTGAGAGACAGAGAGACAGAGAGAGAGAGAGAGGAGAGAGAGAATCAATTTTTAAAAATTGAGTTTTCACATGGCTTTCATTGCTCCGATACTTAGCTGTGTACGTGGGTGTGGGTGCTGGGTTTGTAACTGCAGAGCCACTGCTCCAGCCACCCCTACCCTTTTTTGATATTTTATTTTGCGAGGGGTCTGGCTAAGTTGCTCAGGTTCTCTCCAAGTTGCTGAAGGTGGCTTTGAACTTGCAGTCCTCATGCTTCAACATCTTTTTTTTTTTTTTTTAAGGAAAGAGGGGACAGTGAGAGAGAGAGAGAATCAATTTTTATTTAGTTTTTCACATGGCTTTCATTGCTCTGACACTCAGTTGTGTACATGAGTGTTGGGGTTTGAACCCATGTATTTGCACATGCCAGGCAAGAGCTGTAACCGCCAAGCCACCACTCCAGCCCTATGTGTCAACATCTTAAGCCGCTGGGATTACAGGTGTGAGCCACCACACACAGCTCCTTATAACCATTTTCTACTTTAATTTTCCATTGAGTAAGAAAATGTTTTTTTATACAATAAAATCATGCTCCTTTCTTTACTTTCAACATTTCTTTTCACTCCTTATTTTAATTGTTGAATTAGAATTTCTTCATTCTTTGGCTGAGGAACAGCTAACTAAAAGTAATCACATTCTCTTTTTGTTAAGATTTTAAAACAGGGTGCTATCACTAAATATAGAGGAAGGTACTTAGCAAGCAAAAGTCTCTTAAATTTCCTTATACCTCCATTCTCCTCATATACCTACATACACACACACACACACACACACACACACACACACAGAGCTACACACATACACACTCACAGAGCTGTACTCACACATGCGTGCATGCACACTTCATTTGATTTTGCAAATTGGAAGAAGATGAAGAGGGAATCAAAAACTGATGAATTCCTGCAAAGGTAATCAATCTTGTAGACACATTGAGCTGAGTCCTGGCAATCAATGGGAAAGAGAATCCAGATACAGAGGGGCCCAAAGAGCTAAGGAAACTTCTGCTTCCATTATTCAAGATCATATTAAGAATTCAGAGTTCTCTTCATCCTAACAAGCCTCAGGAGCCTCAAAATTAACTGAGGAATCTAAATTCACAGGCCAAATAGACCTCAAGGATATGCAGTAGTGTTTCACTTGTTCCAAGAATCACAGGAACCACAGGAAGCCAGCTCTGGGAGGCAGAATGACATGTCAGGGAACTGCTCCTCTCCAAAGTGAAATCTACAGCCTGACACATGAATAACTCACAGAGCATATGTCAGCAGGTACAGGTGATGATAAGAACAAAGAGTGATGTGCCCCATCCTCAGCATACAAGCAGACATCCTTGGCATCTGAGTTTCTGATTTGTTCAATCATCTTCTTGCCCAGGATTGAAATGCTGACTCAGGAAATTATGAGTGAAATATAATTAAAGGGGATTTTGTCAGCTAACAGAATGTGAAATTTAATTGGTACCCACTTATAGATTAATAAAGAATGTTTTGTGCAAATGTGCATTTGTAACTTCATATTTATCCATGTTGTGTCTTCAGACTAATAGAATCTTATCATCCATGTGTGATAGATGAGGAAAAGAAGGTCCAGTAGGACTTATTAACTTCCCAAAGCTACATCTCTGGAAAATGCTGCAGTTCAAATTGAAAAGCTTATAGGATAATACTGAGTCTACACGTTAAAAAGATGTGACTTCTCAGAAACTATTATTTATAGTGAAAGTAGCTGAGATTGTTCTTAGTTGATTTCAATCAAACTGCACACACGTGGAGGTGGATTATGTCAATAAATATGCACAAGAAATATATATATATATATATTATATATGTTTAACTGCACAGAATAGTTGGCTAATATTTTTAAAATTTAGTCTTTAGCTCTATAAGATATGAATTCATTATCAAATTAAAACAAATGGATATAATCTTTGTCCAAAATATCATAAAATGGATACATAATCCTTGATCACAAATAAATATAAAGATAGGTGTTTTAATGCTGATATCACACAATCCAAGTATATATAAAAATTCAAGCATGTATTAAAGAGAACTCATGGTAAAAATGTTGTTGTGGTCCAAACATGAGGGAATGCTTCTGTTTCAGTCAATGAAGGACATGACATTTAGGCCAAATTATAAGGCTACACAGTAGAAATACATAGTGTTTAGTTACCCAATTTTGGAAAAGTATATCAAAACTCAATAGCTAACCAAGGCAAGTTGCATTTAGACTATTCACAGAATATAGTATGTAGTAAAAAAAGAGATTTGATGAATCACTTTAATATTAATCAAAATACAAATAGCATAAAATATTAAGGAAAAGCAATTTTGTTCTTAAAGAAAATGGAATATCTACAAATTATGTACGTTAAGATAAATATATATAAATATTTAAGGTCTCTGTACATGCTCATGCACACGGTTAGAAGCATTAATTGAAAGGGTTGTGTGTAATTCACGTAGGCACCAGTATAAAATTATAACTCATAAAGTTTGCAAGATGGTGGCTCTGAAGATAACTGCAAAATTAAGTTCATATCAAAGTAACAGTGGCAATGGAAAATGAAATCTATCCTAGCATTTACCCTTATTATAGCTTTGGATCGTGATTTTACAAGTATATTTAAGCACCAAAGAAAAGTGTTCTAGTTATCAGTGGGCTGCTCTTGGTTCCAAATTTCTTTCTTTCCCTGCTCTGCAATGCTTTTTAGCAAGCACGCTATTAATTCTGGCCAGTAGAGGGCAATGAAGACACATTACAGTAGCATCCAGCTGCTTTTTCACCCTTTTTGTTGCCATTTTTATTCCTTGCTGCTGTTGCACAGCACAGCTACACAAGGAGGTCCACTAAAGCCAAGGTCCTGACCTGGTGGCCGTCTTTGCAGCCACCTTCCTGAGCCCCACTTTCCTGCGACCCTCCTGAAACAGACCCTGCATCTCATACTGCCCACTGATTTGTCAGTCAACAGTTTGACAAAACAGAATTCCCCGTATGGTATCATCTACATATGAAGGTAAAAGAGTGGCTTTGTGCAACCCTACCAAAACCCTGTCGTTCGCTCAGGTTCCTGAAACTCCCATGTCTCTGGGAACTTCTCTGTCAGCCTCACCCACCAGCAAACCAAATGAGGTGTTTCCAGGTTGAGGGAAAATTGTGGCTCACTCTGGCTGGGAAAGACCAGGGAACTTTTCTGTAACCCATGGACCGCTTACCACCCTGTTCTGAAGCACACCTGTATCCTAGCCATGGAAAGAACACACTTTCCAACTTCATCTTTCCTTCCTCTTGAATTTTAAAACTCTCATTTCATCATTATAGCTGCTACTTTGCTCTTATTTTTAACAATTTTTTTTAAAGAAAAAAGGACAGTGACAGAGAGAGAAAGAGAGAATCAATTTTATTTAGTTTTTCATGTGGCTGTAGGTTCTCCGAGACTTCACTGTGTACGTGGTGCTGGGGTTTCAACTCTTCTATTCACACATGCCAGGCAAGTGCTGCAAGTACTGTAACCACTGAGCCACCACTCTAGACTCAACAAGTGCTTACATTAAACTTCTGTTCAAGTTTAGCTCGGGTATCTTTGTCTTAATGGGACACTGACTGGCACAACGAAGATCAAATAAAGTTGGGAGAAAGGGAAAACTGGGTTCAACAACCGTTAGGATGTGTTGGCTGCAATTTGAAGAATAACAATAGAGATGATTTCTAGAAAAGTCATTGGGAAAACCAGAGAAATATTGTTAGATTTTTTTAACTAATAAAAGAACTGTTTAATAATACTTAACTGTCTGGTTGGTAACTAATTAACTGACCAATTAACTAAGCTACTGAATGTATAATTGTGACTCAGTTACAGCATTTTATGTTCCAGTCATCAGACTCTAAGGATCAAAGTCCCTAACATATGCAGAAATGTTTAATATTTAATGTTGTTCACAATACATTGGTGTCTAACAGGTTTTAATTCATTAACAATGAAAAATTTAACTTTATAGTATGGTATAATGCTTTCATCAGCATATTAAATATAAGTCAAATATATGGTAAAATTAGCAGATCAGTGTGTCTTGTACTTTTGAAGATATACAGAATTTCCTGATAGAAATTTGCTCTTTGGTACATGCTTTGCCAAACTTGATTGATTATCAACTTCTGTTATATTGTTCATTTTTCTGATGGAGGACAATGTAATTGGTTAAATATGAGGTTATTTATTACCTTTGTTTTTCTCAATCACATAGAAATTGAGCATTTTAATATATCTGTCTATTTATAAACATAATTTTGTTTGGGTATTTGTTACAGATAATTGATTATACTTATTATATATCTTATTTTATTCATAAAGTATGTTTTAATTTCCTAGGGCTGCTATCACTACTTATCAAGAATTGATTGACTTAAGAAAATAAGAGTTTATTCTGTCACTTTTGTGGAGGCTGGAAGTCTGAAATCAAGGTATTGGGTAGTCTTATGCTTCCTCTGAAAGACCTGGGGAAGAATCTCATCTTGCTTCTTCTAACTAGAAGAGCTCTTGACTTTCTTAGGTATTCTTTGATTTTTAACAAAAAAAAATCCATCTCTGCAGTTCTTTTAGTATGACTCTTTTATCTGATGTGTATATGTGCTTTTCTCTTCTTATAAGGACACTAGTCATTAGATTTAGGGCCTCGTCTCCATGAATTACATCTGCAAAGACCCTATTTCTAAATAAAGTAACATTCTGAGGTTCCTGGTGGATATGAACATTTGATATACACTAATCAACTCTCTGTAGTGGGAATATTTTTTCCAACTGTTTTATTAATATATTATAATTTTACGGAACTATGAGATTTGTTGTTACACATTCATACTTGCACAAAATACACAATATAACAATATAATTTGGCCAATATCACTCCTGTGTTTGGATATTGTAATTTAAAGTTTTAAGAGTTTCCAAGTTAAATTCCGAATGATATAAACAAATTATAGAGATAATCCATTTCAGTTATTTTTAATCTAATATTACATTTGAAATATAGTATACATCTTTATGGTAGACACTCAAAATTGAGAGAAAAATGGATACATCTGGATACCATGAATAATATTCACCCAAGTTCCAAACCCCTTTTCTGCTTTTCACACTTTTAAAGTGTTATTTTGTTTAAGTCATGTATGGCTCTCAATCCAGTTGGCTACATCCCTGTAGAGATTCTCACAGGTGTCAGAACGGTTCAAGAACTATATGTTACTCAAATGAAAAGGAAGATAGTAATAAAGCCAATTAATTGACAGATCCCCTATTGGACTTGATCACCCAGATATTTCATTATACATTTATTAACATCTAAAAGGGTCAATCTTCCCTGAGGCCCTTCACCAATCTGTGCTTCCCAGCCAAGCTCCTCCACCACACTCTTCTAACATAATGTTCTGCCCCATCTTGGGCCCAGTGCAATAAAGTTGGCCCATTTGTGAGCTGAACCTTTGAAAACTATGGGACAAAATTAATTTTTCCTTCTCCAAACTTTCTTTCTCAGGTTTTTGGTCACAGCAACTTAAAGCTGACTAGTACAACACCTTATTCCATTGTCAACAATTGCCTTCAGATTTTATGATAACATTGTTATAAAAGTCTTATGATTCATAAAGCTCTGGGATATATTCTAATTAGAAAATAATTTTTCATGTACACAAATGTTTATTATTTTTCTTCCTTTTATTTCTAGACTTTATGCTCCCAGCCAGTTACCTTTTTGTCATGTTTAATGGACTAATGATTAACATAAATTTTGGATTTAGCTATAAATATACTTATTGGCTTTTTAGTTTCTTAATAAATTTCTGAGTAAAAGACCTATTTCTCATACAGATAATTTTCTCTAAATTTCAAATGAAAGAAATTCTAGTTTCCTATTCCTTGAAAAAAAAGATATAACCATTTACATCTTCTGCTTTTTACATATGAAAAAATGTTCTCTGCTAACTATCGACTTGTTTGAGATATTTTGTTCTTAATTTTGGTTTTTATCTGGTGCTACCTTATTTGCTTGACAATTTTTCAACAACTGCAAATTCCTGATTCTAAAACCTGCTAATAAATGCATAACCTATTATCTTTTTGTATCTCTATTTTGTTATGTGTTTTAAATTCTTCATTTGCCATTGTAATTTCCAATGTCATCATTTAATCTGGTATATTATTATAACACATAGCTTTTTCCATTTAGATATACATGCCAATATTTCTCTAATAGTCACTTAGTCACTGCCTTAACATGTAATTATTATGCAAAGCTTATCCTAGCATCTATCTTCTCACATCCTCTGTCTATAAAACTACCAATGATTAATGGAGAAATAATTTCCTTATCAGCTTTTATTCTACACTTGATTAATAGTTCCAAAATTGCCATACAAAATATATATTTCTGCTTTTTTCTCTTACTCTACTTTTGTTTATAAGACCATTCATCCACCTACTACTTATTCATCTACCTATATCAGATGTTGTTTTGGGGCATTTGAATTATAGACATGATGAAAAGATAAAAATCTGTTTTCTTACTGCTCATAATAAAATGGAGGAGTGATTAACCAGTAAATAAACTTCCCCTTTTTGTTAGAAAATGATAGGCATGTAGACAAAAAAGAAAAAAGAAATGGAGACAAAAAATTTGTATAGGTCTCATTGAGAAGAGCAGTATGTGAATAAGGATTACATGAAAAGATATATTATGAATAATATAGGTGGGAACAGACAAAAGTGGAAGCAAGAACAATAAATTCATATGACTTTATTAGAATAATCCAAGAGAAACAACTATAGGTTTGATCAAGATATGAATAATTGAAGTAGTGATGTTTAACCATGGTAGATTAACTCTATATATGCACTTAGAGAAAATCAGTGTTTTTGTAATTCATACACATTAACACATGTAATTACTTCTTGGCAGTTTCAGCAATGACTTGCATATATATTGTTAAAGCTGAAGATCAAATATCAATTCCCATCTAATTAAAAAGTATATCATCTTTCTAATTAAAAAGTATATCATCCATCCACAGTAGTGGAGAAGCCAAAGTGTGCAAAAGGTTGGAGAAGGGAACTAGTAATTCCATCTCAGCCATGTCTAACCTGTTCCCAATAATGTTCTATTGCATAGATTGTCCCATTGTATAGATATATAAACCCAGAGTACAGAAGAATGCTTCCAGTTGATAGAGACATTTTGGAGAGATGGTGTTACCACTTTTATTGATGAAGCACAATGAAGCCCACAAGGAAGAAAGAATATCTGAAGAAGCAAAGGGGTATTTGACACTAACAAATCATTAAAAACAGACAAAGGCAACCGAGGGAATGTGAGGGGAAACATCTAATAAAGAAAGAATAAAGCCAAAAATAGGTGGTGGTGTTGAAGTGAAAGGCAGTGTTCAGAAGGCAGGGCAATACATTGGAAGGGAGCTAAACACAGCCTCTGGGTCATTATGAGATTAGGAGTAAGAGCAGATCAGTGGCTCTAGAGATTTGGAAGTCACTGATGATTTGACCAGACCAGTTTAATAAAGTAAACAAATAAAAAGAAAAATCTTAGCTTCTGTACCCAGACATAAAAACGGCTATATTATTTGACGTAAGACTGATGCAAATAGAAAATGACCTGTGCCAGAAGTGTCTCAACATTGGTAAGGGATTTTACAAATAGAACATGCAATTTGTTATTTTTTAATAATTGATATTCCATGTATCTTTTTTCTTTGTGAATATACCATTTTAGATATTTACTATATTGTTTAGATTTTATTTTTCTGTATGAATTTTATCTGGATATAATTCCTCTTTCTTAAAAGATAATGATAAAATCTAAGCTAATAGGTACTGGAAACTCTTTTTCTTTGAATAAGGTCATTTATGTGTCTCCACTAGAATCTCTATTGCACTTGGGTTTAAATCTAATTTTTATTGATTTCATACCTATTAAAAGAGGTCTCCAATATCTGGTAGTGAACAAAATATTTTATTATGTATGATATGAATTTGCTTGGTCTTGTACATACATAAGTAGGATGCATGCGTGTCCTAGGGTGTGTGTGTATTTAATGCAATTTTTTTGTTTAAATATATAACATTATGTAAAATATATAAGAATCTACTTTCTGTGCCATTACTAAACATGTGGTGCAGAAGATAAGACATTTCAATCTTTCCATGTCAAATATTCATCATTGAAATTTAATATATTCATTTAGATTTTCTCTAAATTTCCTTCTATCTTTCAATTTCTATTGTTCGTTTCTCAGAACTATGCTCAAATATATTTGTTCTCTTACTTCTAGTTGCTTCCTTTCTTCAGCCTTCTGTGTATCTCATTTTATCTCATAGTAAATCACTTTTCAGGTGCATGGTGCTAATCTTTTCCCATACAATTCTCAAATGTGTCTTTCAATCTCATTGAAATTTAATGAAGAAAAACAGCCTAGACAGGTTCTAATGAGATTAATTTATTAAGCTTCATTGCACTGGTTGGGAAAAATAATTACTGTGAAAGTACCTACATTAAGACGTTTTTGGATGAAATCCAACTGTTTCTTTGACCTTCCATTTAAGACCCAGTTCTGCAAACAATATCAGTAATATCTATCTTAGGCATAGTCAGGTTTATCAAAAGTATCCATAGAAGGTGAGTATCTTTGTCTTTTTTTCTGTTCCTATACTGGAATACCATGGACTGGGGAATTTATAAACAATAGTTTATTTGGCTTATGGTACTATAAGCTGGGAAGTCTAAGAGCAAGAAGCTGCATCTGAGGAGGGTCTTCTTGTGTGCCATAATGTGCTTTCACACATGAAGGTGTCCCCAAGATCTAATCAATCACATCTTCAAGGTCTCACCACTGTTAAAGTGAAAATTTTCACATGAGCAACAAGTTATTGACTTAGTTTATATAATTCCTAAAGTGATCAAATTTCTGTACTTGTTTCAACAATTGATCAAATATTTAAGCAATCACTTAAAATACATTTGACTCAGGAAGAGTTATATATTTGTTAGTATGTAAACAGGATTTTTAAATACTACATATGAATATTGAATAAAACACAAGATTTTCTTTCATATAACTAATCCTGTAATAAATATGATTGCAATAATTTGTGATGACTCTAAAAATTGGAGGATACTATGTTAGATACTTTTAGGAGTTTATAGTTCAATAAGGAAAGAAAATGAATAAAGACATGATTGAAATAACATCTGATAAATGCTATTGTATAATGTAAGCAATGCATTGGAATTTTGGGAAAAGCCACTTAATTCAATTTCATAGATGTAAGAAAAGTGAGAATAATATTCTAATCCAAACCTGAAAGATGAGGAAAATAAATTTTTAAAAAAGTTAAATTCAGGTAATCAGGTAAATAAGAGTAAATCAATAACAAGAAGATAAATTTGGAAAAGTAATGCATTTCAATAGATTTAAAATGTGACCATCTGTTGTATTTTTTCAAAATTGATGTGGATGCCCTATCTCCAATATTTTGTGAGTACATTTAAGAACAGTCTTTAAAGAGGTGATTGACATAAAATTGGATTACTGAGTGTTATGGTTTCGATGAAAAGTGTCCCCAAAAGACAGTGTGAGATAATCCAGAAAGGCTGAGGTGAAATGATTGAGTTATGACAGGCTCGATTCAATCAGTGGGTTCATCCTCTGATATGGATTAACTGATAACTCTAAGTGAGAGGGTGTGGCTGGATGAGGTGGGTCATTGGAGGCATGTCTTTGGAATATATATTTTGTGTCTCTTGTAGAGTTTTTTCCTGTGCTCCCTGGATTCAGGACTCCACCAGGATGCTCAGCCTCACCGGGAGCCCCAAGGAATGGAGCTGTCCTTCTGTGATTAAGACCTCCAATACTCTGAACCCCTGAGTAAATCCGTCTTCCTAAAATTGTTCTCATCAGGTCTGTTATTCACAGACTCAAAAAAGCTGACTGAAACGCTGAGGAAGGGGGGTAACTAGTATTATTTGGTGTCCTTATTAAAAGAAGGGATTAAGGCACATGTACTCTCAGAAGAAAGACCAGGTTAAAGCTGAAGTTGAAGCTGAGCCAAAGAGAAATTGATCCTTTTGACACTTTGATCTTGGACTTCTAACTTCCAGAAATCTGAAAAACTGAACTTCTATTTCATGAGGCTTATTGACCTTTATCATAGCAGCCCTAGCAAATGACTAGAGAAATCACTGATATTAAATATATAGATCATGCATACATAAGGAGTTATTGAACATTTACAAAATTTGTACATATATGAAATATATGTGAAAGTTTAGCATTCCTTTAAACTGTGGAATAATCATGCTAAAACATCACTCTTATAATCCACAATAAATTGAATGAATTATAACTGAAGTTGGTATTCTAAGAGGTTGCTGCCAGTATCCAGGTAAAAGATGATGGAGAGCTTACCTTTAATAGAGATGTGAGCACCCTACATTAGAAACAAACTGCTTCAAAAGATGTTTGGGAAGCACAATGCCTGGGATTTGATTGACTATATATGAATGGTGTGGAAATAATCAAGTATGCCTCCAACTCTTAAAAGTTGGGGTACTAGTTGAATGAAGATGTCATTCTCATAATAGATGATTGTAAAATATGAATATTAAGCCAATATTTCCCCTTTCCCTTTTAGGATGGAGCTAATATTTCCCCTTCCCTTTCAGAATGGAAGGATTTATTTCCTACTCTACTGGCAGTATTGCTACTTGATTAAAATTGCGAGATCAAACAAGGGAGAAGAGAAGAAAAGATTAAGGCAGCCTTAAAATATATAAAGTTGGTGATCTCTCATACATATGAATTTAACCAATCTGGCCCATACAAAATCAGATAGATCCTGGCAAAGAAGTTCCATGTCAATTGCATCTCCTATTTTTGAGCAGTGTTTTAACAGATAAACTTTTTTTTAAATTCCTTTTTCCACATCCCTGTCAAGTGTTACCATCACAACTAGTTTCTTATATAGTACAAACATGTATATATCGCCCTAGTTAGTTCTCCCATTCTTTAACATCAACAGTGTTGGATGTTTTAGTTTGTGCTCAGAAAAATGAAAATTTTTATTTTTAATAAAACATGCCAAGAGTAAGTGATGAAGAACAAAGCAGTTCCAATAAATTGTATGTGGAAGGACCAGAGGCAACAGGAACGAAGTATGAAGACCTTTGAAATGCAACCCCCAAAGAGCATACTCCACAGAAAAGGCAATAAAGAACCAACTGAGCATAATGGCATAATCAACTGGTACCAGCAAATATCTGTAATTAAGTATGAACACAATTATTCATAACAAAGAAGCCGTCATAGCAGAAATCATAGTATACAAGGCTCCAGCTATATTCTAAGCCCATTGTCCAAGCATCCAATAGAATGTATCAGTGTTGATCTCCTAAAACCTGTTGGCACATTCATTCTAACCTTAAAGGACAGCAAATCTTCTTTTTTCTTAATCAGCATTTTTTTTACTTCTTCAACATATTCTTATATATTAGAGAATTGTTACTTATTCATTGTTACTTATTCATACCTACATAGATATTGACAAAGTAAGTTAAACTTGATCCTAGTCCAGGATCTCCCACCCTCTTCATTCATTCCCTGATCTCACTTCTCCTCTTTAATACCCCATGCTATAAAATGAGCATATATGGGGCTGAAGCAGGAACTCAGTACTTAACAGTGCTTAACTGGCACGCTCGAGTACGCAGGTTTAAACTCCAGGCCCACATACACAGGAAAGTGTTGGAGCAATGGAGACCAGATGAAAAAGTAAGTAAAATTGATTCTAGTCATCCGTATCCCTCTCTCTCTCTCTCTCTCTTTAAAATAAATGAGCATGTACATGTATATTATTTTTTTAAATCTCTGAGTTTCTTTGCCTCGCAGTGTATAGTTGGGCTTCTCATGGGAGTTGAGTGTTCCCAGCCATGTTGATGACTCCCCTTCTCTCTCCAGCCTTTCCTGCCTCCCTCCCTTCTCCCTTCACCTTTAGAGTTATGGTTCTCCCAGCTTACCTGAAATTTCCACTTTGGTGTATTTTTTAATTACACTTAGCTAACTTTCATCCTATCTTAGGTTTTACTCTACCTTTCACATATCAGAGAAAACAATGGGCTCTTACATCTCTGTTTTTGGGATATTTCACTCAGCACAATTTATTTTTCATTTCCATTCATTTAGCTTAAAAGCCATAATATTGTTTGCTTTAATAGCAGAGTAGAATTCCACTGTATATATGTACCACCATTTTTGAATCCATTCATCCAGCGAGGGGCATCTGGGTTGGTTGCATAGTTTAGCTATAAGAAGTTGAGCAGCTGTAAACATTGATGAAGCTGTATCTCTGTAATATGCAAATGCTAGCTCTTTTGGGAAAATACCCAGGAATAGGATAGCTGGGTCATAAGGTGGTTCCAGCCCTAGTTTTTTGGGGAGTCTCCACTCTGCTTTCCAGAGTGGCTGTACAAGTTTGCAGTCCCACCAAAAGTGTATTTATTAGTGATCCTTTCTCCCCACAACCCCTCCAGCATCTATTATGTTCATAATCTTTATTTGTACCACTCTTACTGTAGTGAGGTGGAATCTTAGTGAAGTTTTGATTTGCATTTGTCTGATTGCTAGTGATATAGAAACTTTTCTCATATATTTATTGGCTTTCTGGGCTTGCTCTCCTGAGAACTTTCCATTTACCTTCCTAGCCCATTTATTGATTGGATTATTTGTGGTTTTGGTGTTCAATTTTTTGAGTTCTTTGTATATTCTGGATATTAGTCCTCTGTGGGAGGCATAACAGGCAAATATTTTCTCCTATTCTGTAGGTTCTCTCTTGACACTTGACTAATTCTTTAGCTGATAAGCTTTTCAAGTTAATAGCATCCCACTCATTGATTCTTGGCTTTAATTCTTGTGCTCTGGGAGTCTTGCTAAGGAAGGAGGTGCCTACACCAATGTGGTGAAGTGTTGATTCTATTTTTTCTTCTAGCAATTATATAATTGCTGGTTTAATTTCTAATTGTTTGATCCATTTCAATTTTATCTTTGTGCAGGGTGAGAGATAAGGATCTAATTTCAAGCTTCTGTGTATGGTTGTTCAGGTTGTCCTGCACCATTTGTTGAACAGGCTGTCTTTCCTCCATGCTATATATTTTGCCCCCTTTGTCAAATATCAGATTGTTGAAGACACATGGATTTGTTTCAGTGTCTTCTACTCTAATCCATTGGTCTTCCCGTCTGTTTTGATACTGGCACCATTCTGTTTTTATTACTATAGCCCTACAGTGTAATTCAGGTCAGGTATTGTGACACCTCCTTTGTTGTCTTTCTTGCTTAGTAATGTTTTGGCTCTTATAGGTTTCTTGTTTTTCCAAATGAATTTCTGAATTGCTTCTTCTATATCCATGAGTAGTGTCACTTATATCTTGAAGGGATCATGTAGAATCTGTACAGAGCTTTGAGATGAATAGTCATTTTAATTTTATTAATTCTGCCTAACCAAGAACTTGGAATGTTTTTCCATTTTCTCAAGACTTCTTCAATTTCTTTTTTTAAAATGTTTGATAATTTTCACTATAGAAGTCTTTTATAATCTTTGTTAGATTAATACCCAAGTATTTTATTATTTTTGAGGCTATTGTGAATGGGACAGATTTTCTGATTTCTTCTTCAGCAGAATTGCTGCTGGAGTATAGAAAAGCTATTAATTTATGCATGTTGACCGTGTAACTGGCCACTTTGCTAAATGTATTAATAAACTCTAGAAGTTTTCTAATAGAGCTTTTCGGATCTTCCAACTGTAGGATCATGTAATCAGCAAATAGAGACAGCTTGAATTCCTCTTTTCCTATTCAAATTCCTTTGATTTCCTTCTCTTGTATGATAACTCAGATAGGATTTCAAGGACTATATTGAATCAGAGTTGTGAAAGTGGACAGTCTTGTTTTTTACCTGAATTTAGTGGAATTTATTTCAATCTTTCTCCATTAAGCATTATGCAGGGTATGGGTACAGTTATTCTTCATAATTGAAAGAAATATATATTCTACTAAAGTTTCTCTTTCTAAATCAAAGCTTTAGTTAGCATAAAATACAGAAGACTGAAGACAGGTAACCCCATATAAAATTGTTTTAGACCATGGAGACCATTTTATAGCAAAGAAATATAATAGGAAACTCATGATTATGGGTTCTACAAGTTGTATAGCACTACAGCACTCAGAGCTACTGTGTTGAGTGAACATTGACTCTTATTTTTTCTTAAGAGAGAGTAACAGTGAAAGAAAGAGAAAGACAGAATCAATTTTTATTTAGTTTTCCACATGGCTTTCATTGCTCTGGCACTTTTCTGTGTATGTGGTGCTGAGGTTTGAACCCATGTCCTCACACATGCCAGGCAAGTGCTGTAACCACTGAGGCACCACTCCCATGCCAGTGAATCAAATTTTAATGCTGCATACGTTATAACATTTTGAAAAGGGTACTTTGAAATGATGGGATTCCCTGCTCCATAATGCAGCATATATCCCAAATCAATTATTATTTTATTATTCTATTTCTCAATAGGTAAAGTGTACAGATGCAAGATTTTAGGAATGAAAATGGTAGCATTCCATCAATTGTTATTGCTCTGATGGGAAATTCATTCTTCCTATCATCACAGCTTTAGATGCTGTGACTGCAGATTTTCCTGGTTTCCCAAAAAGCAATGCTTTCACCAGGAAGCAGAATACCACTGAAATTTAATTTACGGCTGTGATATGGTTGGTATATCTTCTTCATGTGTCTAAACAGCATCATCCTAAGCAAGGAAGGAAAGAAGGATCATATATAGGAAGCAGGAAAGAATTAATTTGGAGATCAAAAGGAACATTAGGGAATCTTTCCTTACTCTCTTGAAATGGTCAAATGTATCAGCTGCAACTTGAGAAAAGCATGCTGAAAATAAGCAGCCCAGGCACTTATGGGATGGGTGTGTAATTCACCCTACTCTATAGTCAGTTAGGCTAACAGATTCTAGTGGAGGGTGTAGAGAATCTGGACAAGATAGAAATTACATTACTGGATCACACAGATCACACCCGGGGAGGAAATGACTAATTCTTAACTCTGTGCTGCAGAAAATTTGGAGCTTCAACTCATTACTGCATTTGTCCCCTGACAGGAACTAGCTGGATGGTAACCGCAGGTGAGTAGGGTGTTACTGGAGGTGGTGGGTTCCTGGGACACGCCTTCGGCCTTTATATTAGTGCTTATTGAGCAGAGCTCTCTCTCCACTTCCTGGTTTGATGTGTTGAGCTGCTTCACTCCACCACACTCAAGCCCCAAGGAATGGAGCTAGTCATATATGGACTGAGGTCTATGAAATTGAGCCCTGAAATAAACTTTTCTTCCTCTAATTGTTCATGTCAGGTATTTTGGTCACAGCAGAAAAAAAAAAAACAAATCTGATGAAAACAAATGTTTTGAAAATTTTATTTCATTTCCAAAGGTCTTGGATGAGAAAAACTTTTAAGAGGGAAAGGAGTATATTTGGACAAAAACAGGTGTTTTATAGGTTTAAATGGACTTTGGCCAAAAGGAGTTTCACAGGTTTCAATCTGGAGACTCCTTGTCATAGCAAAAGGAGCTAGGAGGGGCTGAAAATCCAGCTCATTGATAGAGAACTTGCCTAGCAAGTGCAAAAAACTGGGTTCAATCCCCAGTACCACAAAAGAGGATCTGACACTTTCTGGAACCAGTATCTATACCTCCCTTTTAGATAAATATATCATCTTTAAAAACTGAGAAGAAAAGGTATTACAGAGGGCTTTATTTAGAACTCAGAAAACTAAAGGAGGGTATTAGCAATGGAGGAATACGTTGGAGAAACAGTTGGGAGGGGATCACAGCCTCCCCAATCTCCACCCTGAGCATGAGGAAGCCATTCCCAATTTTAGATGAGGGGACTCAAATTCAGTCTGTTTCAACAGTAAGTGTTGCCTTGTGAATTGCTGCACCGGTGGTGTCATTTCTCTGTTCCATTAACCTTGCTCTTCTAATTCGTTATAGGAAAGTAGCCAGTAAGAAATTTAGAGAACCTGCACCAAGCTGGGATTGATTCATTTGTTGCACATCATGGCCCGTAATAGAGTCCTTGATGAGCCACTGAGGCCATCCTTCAGAAATGAACTGTTCATTCATCTGTCTACCAGGAATGTGGCCAGATTCTAGATTATGGAGGCCAACTACAGGCTCAACAGAGATTCTCCTAAGGTGCTCCTGATCAAAGCATCTGCATCTCCCAAAAGTATCAATTGTCCTTCAAAGTCCAGCTCACATCCTGTGGCTTATAAAGGCTCAAATCCTTTGCCTCAACTGAGGACAATCCTGAGATTCACACAACATTTGTGTGGTAAAGACTTGGAATTACTAAGTTAAAACAAGACTGCAAAGAGGTTTAATTATGAAAGAAAAAGAAAAGATAACTGTTACTAAGATATAGGGCTGGATGAGAATTTTAAATTTCTTATTTATGGATTTATTTTCTAATGCTGACAAAATATTAATGTATATGCTATAAATTTATAGGTACATAAATCTAAAATTTTCCAGAAAGATGGAAATAAAGTACTATAAAAGTTTGAATATCCACCCTATCAAAAAATTCCTAACAGCTTTGAAAATAAGATTTTTTTATTTATTTTTTTAAGAGAGAGAGAAAGAATTAATTTTATTTAGTTTTTTATGAGGCTTTCATTGCTCTGACATTTCGTTGTGTATTTGGTGCTGGGGGTATAAATCTGCATCCTTGAGCCTGACACACAAGTGTCATAACTTGGGAACCACTGCTCCAGTCCCAAAAACAAAATTCTTAAATAACAAAATAAGTATAGTGCATCAGAATCTTTGGCTTTACAATTTCTTTCATATCTACTTAATGTCCAGGTTACTACATTATAAAATTCCATGGGAAAAGTAGCATTAACATTTTGCTAATTGCTTAAATCAATGAATGTTATGGTTAGGGGAATGTATTCATATGAAAATAAAAACAAACTATTTTGTTCATATTTAAGTTGTTAATTTTAATTCTATTTTTAATTTGCATTGATAGAAAATTGATCTGTTTTTTAAGCAATTATGTTGAATAATAAAATTATGTTTTAATGGGGATTTAAAGGCTGCTTTTGCTAAAAGCACTAACTCCTGACTTGGATTTGCAAATATATAATAGGTAACTAAAAACAACTTGACATTTCTTCCTTCCTATTTCATCTGTATTCTTTTGCCACCTTAAACATTTGGTCACAAACCTGCTCAGCTCTGCGTATACACGTGTTATTCTTTTCATCAGTGTTTGTATCAGCCTTGAATTAACCTGATCTCTCTCCACTTCCTTCAAGGATGAAGACACCAAAATAAGAGTAAGATACATTCTGTATTTACAAGTACATCATGGCCACAGATTGTTAATCACCAGCTTTTATAGTGTGCTGGTCTAGACTACTGGAGTGGCACATAGAAATCTCCAATCAGTGCCCTAAAACTGAAGGAGGACCCAGTCATTGACCTAAATCATTCATCCTGCCTTTGAAACATGCTCCCTCTGAGCCATTCTCTCCTGCAGTCACTTTGTATTATAGGAACAACAGGTCTTTTTGATTAACACCTGGTGACAGGAGTTGAAACTACCCCACAAGCTGCTGCAACTTTCTTATCTCCACAAGGGTGCAAATGACTGATCCTGAAAGTATGCACACCTGACCAAGATCACTGTCTATGCAATACCCTAACCTGTGACTTCCTTTCTTTCCTGTATAACACAAAGACAACTGTTAGAACATTAAAGACAAATTCCTCTCTCTTCTTCCCAGTGCGAACACCTGAGAATAAACTTACCTGCATTCACATCCTTTCATCCCTTTAATTAGCTTTTGAAACTGGAGGCTGGAACTGGACTGCTGGGATCCCTTTGGCCTAGTTCCAGGAGCAATAGCTCTTAATTTTTCTATAAAGAATCAGAAATTCTGTATTTTTTTAAAGCTTTCTATAAAGAATCAGAAATTCTGTATTTTATTTAAAACTTTCTATATTCACAAGATGTATAATGGAAAAAAATTACCTGTTTTCAAAGAATTAACACCATTTCATTATTTTGAGACATCTTATAAAATCCTGGCAAGTTGTTAGGATAGAATTAGTTCAACCTCCTAAATAAAGTGTAGTATCTACATGGTTGTGATACTTATCTCTGCATAGCTTTCTAATAGTCTAATGCATGTCTAATGCATGTC
This sequence comes from Aplodontia rufa, assembly GCA_004027875.1. Lineage (NCBI taxonomy): Eukaryota > Metazoa > Chordata > Mammalia > Rodentia > Aplodontiidae > Aplodontia > Aplodontia rufa. The sequence continues at coordinate 54,425 of PVKS010003458.1, read as the reverse complement.
TATTGGCTCCGACTGGTAAATTGTCAGGTAACTAACTAGCCAGGAATGCACATCTAGTGGTGGGTTCAGAGGAGGGCTTAAGTAGTCAGACAGATTGGATGGATTCTTACCTTAGGAGGGTGCATTCTAGATGGCAGAAGTAGATATTGGATAAATATAAAACTAATGGGGTCCTAACATCGTTTCTGGGCCTAAGTCTGAGTGCCAGCCACTGAGAAGTCCATACTGAGAACATAGGCTTTGCTAAGAAAGGAATTAGTCTCATTTAAGGGACAGCACACTGAGAAGATGCAGGAGGGAGAACTATCCTTCCCACCACAAGACCATCTTGGAGAACTCAGGTACACATAAAAAGCTTTTAGAGGGAGGGAGAGGACATGCAGTAGGACAATGGACAGGAAGGCTACTTTCTGAGCAGGGTTTATATCATGCAGGGCATGTGTCTCTTCTTGTCTATGGCCAGAACACTACAATTGACCTGAATCTCCTGAGGTTATTTCTTGTAATTCCTTAGAAAATCACATTACTTTTGGCAAGTTGCAAGCGTTATCTTACACATTCTGATATAATTGGAAGGTCACCAGATATTCTGGGTTTTTGCAACTCATAAAGATTATTTAACAGTTAGCATCTTAATCATTTAGGTGTTGATTTTCTTTAGAATTTAGAATGCCAGGCAAAGGGAGCAAGGAATTCAGCAAAGGCCAATTCATAAAGGAGTAGCCAATGTTACAAATGCAGTGTGAAAAATAGAGGGCTGTTCTCAGGATGAATATTGTGTTTGGCATTAAAATAAGATAATGTTTTCAATTTGTTTTGAAAAGTCACTTTTTTGAGCAAGAACATTTTAGATATGTGAATAATTTGTTTTGAAAATAGTATTAAGAACATTATAACCTTAATTTGATTTTAAAGTTAAATTCAGTTTGACAGTCTCAAATAAATGTGAGGATAAGAATAAGGAAACTAATGATTAATTTGAATAAAACAAAGTCAATCTTCTCTATGTTGATTGACTAAGTATAAAAGGATAAGAAAACTAAGAATCAAATGTGTAGAAGACAAAATAGAGAGTGATGTATTTCTGAGCATACAAGTTATTCTTATACCCATTTTAAAAGAAAGTTACATTATTCTTTTTCTTCTGACCCTGTACCTATCCACCTAACAGATAAAAAGCTATACATCCTATTCATTGACAACCATTCAGTAGTCTGCTCATCTACCGTTGATTTGTGGTTTCCATTGAATAGATAAGCTGCACAAATCATGTGCTCCTCAATGGATTTGAGAAACAAAGTTCAGTCATCTAATGATTAGTGCCAGTGCTGGAAGTGCTGGTGATTCATGGGGGGAGAACATACTGACCATGAATGAGGAAGAGAAATCAAAGGTAGATGCACACAGCAGAGACAGACAGGGAAAGAGAAGAAACAGACACCGAGACATACAGAGTGAGAGAGAGAGAACCAGATGGGTATGGTGAATGAGAAAGCAAATGAGAAACAGAAAGAGAGGAACATACTTGCTTTGCAAATCTGTTGTTTGATCACATTCAAGTTCACTAGTTCCTCATTCCCTGAATGATCAGGCATCTGTATCATCCTACTCATCTTTCATTTTTAAATTTAAATTATCCAATCCTTTTTTGTTTAAAGTTCATCAAATACAAAAAAAATAAGTAATTTTTTAGGAAAGGGCAGAGAAATATGAGTTTTAAAAAATATATAGACAGGATAGGAAAACAAAAGAGTAGAGCACAGTAAGTGATGAAATTTTTGTAAACAAGTCTAGTATTCAGTACAAGACTTTGTTCTGTTCCCTTTGGATTGAATTATTACCCCTATGATTAGATTTGTTATTTTGTCCTTCACTAATTGCAGTTGCCCACTGATGTAGAATGAGTATTTCCCAATATTGATTCATATTATAGTTTATGACAGCTTATAGGGCTGGAGCAGTGGTTCAGCAGTTAAAGGACTTACCTGGCATGCAGAAGGACCTGGGTTAGAACTGCAGTACTATGAACCCCAACACCACATACACAACAAAGTGTCAGAGCAACTAAAGCCACATGAAAGTCTAAATAAAGTTGATTTTGTCTGTCTCTCTCTCACTGTCTCTCTCTTTAAAAAAAAAATGACTACTTGTACTTACTTGTTTTTACAGCTGTATAGTTCTATAAATTTTTAATTTTAGGAAATTAAATATATTATTTCTGCTTTAGTAGAATAAACGGCAAGGAGTACAGTGCAGCATTTGGTGTTGAAACCGGAAGGAAATATTCTTCTCATCTCTGAGCACTTATTTAGAGGAGATAGTTTGAACAATTTATAGTTTTGATCCTGGCTGTTTTATTTCTTCTTCACATACAACATTGCAAGAATAATAGGATTTAGTACTAACAGATTGAATTCTTAATGCTGTGCAGGAAATATAGTTCGAAGACAATCATCTTTTACTGCATCTACTAGACATATTTACATTTGGCACATAATATGCTCATGAAGATGATGACCCAAAAGAGAAAATGTGATATAAAGCCACAGTCCATATGATAAAAGAAAGAAGACAGGGAAAATGCATGCATAACTTATTTTGTTACACTGGGAAATTGTGTAGACATCTTCAATACCCAAGAAATTGCTTAGTCTGGTTTTTGTGTCATATCCTAAGAATATTTCTATCTCCCATGTTGAGTCTGTGACCTCCTGGGACATGACATATTTGGTTTTGATGCATCATGTTTTAAAATAATGAAATACAACAAGTCAAGGGTGATTACACAACAAAAAGCAAACAAAACAAAAGAGGTAGGAATAACAAGGTGCCCCAAAGCTCCAGAGAACATATTTTTTAGAGGTTGAAAAATTAGGAACCGGTTCAGTACACTTCAACTTGAAAGAAGAGAAGATTAATAATATCATTACTGCAGATTCTGCTTCTGCTTAAGGCCTACCTCAGACTACACAATAATGATCAAAGTGAGAAAAGAAAAATGGTGTAAAAAATGTCAAGCAATCTCACTATCAACATATTTCCTCATAAATGTTATAAAATTGCAACCTGATTATGGAGTGGAACTCATCAAATCTGTGTAACTAGAATCTATACTGATTCTCCCAATATATGCTTGTGGTTAAATATTCTATATTCACATACTCAATTAAGTTCCTTAGCAGTTAATGTATGTTTAGATATTTGAAGCAAAGATCAAGTTTACTTTCTTAAGCTTATGAAGGAAAGAGCTATACAAATCAAATGAAAATTAATCAGTTACATCAACACATCTGAGAGAGAGAGAGTCTACGTGGTCCCTAAAAATTTGGTTGACAGACTATAATGCTCAGTTTGTCATTACCCCAGACATTCAATGCTGGCTGCAATTCAGACATCTATATTTCTTTTCTCAAATGAACATTAATTTGTCCCTGATTAAAATATTCTTCATTTTAGACATTAATTCAACAACGGATTTGAACCTAACAACACAGATAGACTTATCTGAATTATGATCCTGATCATTTTATTAAAGAAATCTGTTTAATCACTCACTTATGTGTTTTTGCTTAGAAGTATTACACTTTACACAAAGCTAGATCAACTTTTGCCAGTTTTGATATTTTTATAATTCTGTTCCTAAATTCTGTGATACATCTTGCTTTAACACTTGCAGTGATGAATATTCCAGGAGAGATAGGGAATTAATCTGTGCAACTCAGAAAAGAAGTGAGTCCTGAATGCAATTATTTCTGATGGGTTATTTTAAATTAAGACTTTCCTATATTGTTAGCTTTATAAAACATGGTATCTGATCTGAGTTGAGTTATTTAGTAGAAGGAGGCAAGAAAAGATATTCAAGCAGAAATAAAAGCATAAGTAATATAATTGAGCCACAAGAGCTTGTTCCGAGTAGAAACAAAAACAAAAACCAGATGGAATATACATTACTATCCACTTCGATATTAGAGTATACTTCTTCCTCTCTGTTTGTCTCTCTTATTCAGAACAAAGATTAGTACATTTATATCTTTAAGCTCATTTTGTGTTTATTACCATACTAAAAGCAAGAATAAAATCTATCAGTAAATAATAGAAGTTCCTTTAAGACACTCATATCCTAATGGAGGTGCAGAGTATTTAAAAATAATTATATTAAGTGTGATAAAGATAGTGATAGAATTAGTTTCCAAGAACAATGATAATGATCAGGACTGAACCCATCCAGCACAGTGACATGTGGTGAGTGGAAGACACAACAGCCAGGGAAGGTTTTGTGGTGGGGAATAGAATACATATTGCAGGAATGATTTTAAAAGATTGGCGGGAAATGGAAAAGAAAATACAAACTCAGACAGTCATTTTAGTTTGAGGAAATGATAAAACTCTAGAGATAGCAGGTGACTCTAGAACACAGAGGACAAGCCTGAGAGAATGATGAAAATTTAAGAATGAGATAATGTCAAGCAGTCATACTAGCAAGACCCTGTATTCCATGCTAAGGAGTTAAGTGTTAATTCAGCATGAGAGCAATAATTGAAAGGTTTAAAGAGAGAAGGATCACAGGAGACATTGATATGAGATAGAGTACTCTGCAGATCTGCAGCTGACAGAATTGAGGATTCATAATAAATGTAGAGATTAGTTTAGAGATGTGTAGAAACCTTTATGGCAGTAATCTTAGGGATAGAGAATAAGGAACAGATCTCTTTCTAAAAGAGAGAGAATATGCTTGTCTTTATGATTAAGCTGTACAGAATTTGATGAGGGAGAAAAGAACTTGAATTTACTTTCATATTTGCATTTTGGATTAATTGGTAGACATTTTTCATCAAATAAAATAAAACATAAGGATGAAATTACTGTATTATAGAACAAGTTTGCCTTTACTGAATTTACATTTAATTGTTTTTTCTCTTTTTCTTGTGTGTGTGTGAGATAGTGAGATAGAGAAAAGATTGGGTATTTAATTTAGGATACACTATCATTAAGCTACTTCTTTAGGACTTTTTTTAATTTTGAGACAGGCTTTTACTGAGTTACTAATACTGACCTTGAACTAGCAATCTTCCTACCTAATCCTCCTGTGTAACTAAGATTATCAGCTTGTATTACTGGGCATGGCTCCTTATTATACTTCAAAACACTAACTAAAATAGTTGAAGATTCACAACATTAGGGCTGGCACGGTTGCTCACTGGTTATGGCACTTGCCTGACATGCCCAAGTACGTGAGTTCAAACCCCAGGACCACGTACACAATGAAGTGTCTGAAGAATGAAAGTCCCATGAAAAACTAAATAAAAATTGCTTCTTTCTTTCTCTCTCTTACTGTCTCCTCTTCCTTCTTTCTTTAAATAAAAAAAAAATTCACAACATTAGAAATAAAAGTGTTAGAAATACCAGGGTGCCATAAGAAAATCAAACACATACTCAGAAGTGGATGGGCAAGGCAAACTTTACTTCCATAGAAGGGTGCGCTATGGAATATAGCCAGCAAGCACACTGGGGGGACATTCCACCTGCTCATCACTAACTTGAGGCAGTGCTGCCCTTCCTTCTCATTGGAGGAGCTCAGGGGTACAATCTACATGACTGGCTAATTTTAAAATTGAGGTGGGCAAAGAGAAGGGCTGCAGTTGTAATGGAATACCTGTTAGGGATTTTAAAAATTTGCTTCTTGCTGGCCACATGGTTCTCTGACCTCAAATGACTTCAAACTTAAGTTACTATAAATACACCTGAGTTGTGTTACAGGTTTAACTTTGATAGAAAAGAAAACAAAAAAAGTCTTACAACAAGAACAAAACAATGGAGGGATAAGCATCTTGAAGAATCAATAGCACTACATAACTTAAAAGGGAAACAGATGAAAACAAGCAGAACAGAGAAAGCTGGAACCAATGTGAAAAGACAAGTAATGAAAGGGGTAAAACTGGTTCAATCTACTAGAATGTCTGAAGTGTAAAAAATAAGAAAAAAAATCAGAATACATGGGTGTAAATCGAGGTGCAGATGTTTATTGGGATTTGCTGTTCCTGGACCAAATTCACCTCTGCTGCCGTAATGAGGGTGGGAAAGGGAAGTGACAGTGGGCAGGAGAAATGGCAGGATGGGAAAATGGTGCTGGAATTCAGCTGGGCAGCTGCTTTATAGTTTAGGGAAATTAGAGAAGTTGATGGGGTTTGCCTTTCAGAGATTGGCTGGTGGATCCATCAATCTAGTGGAGCTTGCCTGCCAGCGTCTTGATTGGCTGTTCTTTTCACCGGCAAGCTGCCCAATGCCCTGCCCCTTAGCCAGCTGCCATGACCACGTGTCTGAAGCCACACCCCCTGCCAGCAGCTGCAGAGATACCTAACATCCCGACCTTTTTGGTGATATAGGGCATAGAGTTCCATCTGACTACTTCCTGCTGTTTATGTGGCATAGTGGGGACGGGAAGGTTCAGGTGTTGGTTCTGTGGGGAGGTAGCTGTAAGGGTGCAGGAGCCTTTGCTTGTATGTTACATCAGCAACCTTACTTTTGTGGTTTCAGGTGAACCTGAGGAGACAGGGAACAGTCATTGGAAGGAGTCTTATCACTAATATGGGAGTAAGGATGGGGGTCAGTAAAGTGACAAGAGTGGAGTTTAGCCATCCAGCCAAAGGTCATTTGATTATTGCTGCTTAAGCCTCTCGTTCAGATGTCTGAGAGTTCTTCTCCATCAGCCCAGTTTCATTGATGTAGCAGCCTTTGTTCATCATCAGGAGATTAGTGTTTGGAAGTTCTGTAAGGAAACGTGTGTGACAGATGTTATTTTTCTTTGTAGGGAGGCCAGGGAGGCAGCAGATGCCTCCACTTCCACTTGGAGTTGCTGTTCTAGACTCTGGTGCATTAGGAGAGTCTGACTATCACAGATAGAAAAAGGGCCTATTTCGTCCTAGGGAAGGGATTCTAAGCAAATCAGATTAGGGGAACCCCCTCTAAACCTGGCATTTAGGGAAAAAAAAAAGCCATTGCCTTTGTTGTTAAATGTCCATGTAGAACTGAGTTCGGTTATACTCTCCTGCCAGGTGTTCAAGACCAAATTGATCAAAAGTGGTCTTCTTCCTGTCTGTTGTAACAAGTCAGCTGAGATTGTCCAGGTCATTCTTGAGGAACTTGTGAAAAACCTTTTGGCTCTTTTACCAGTTATGTCATCTGCCAGGATAGATCAGGGTCTTCCTGACCACATGTGGCTTCACTTGGAAGCATCAGGGACACTGACCATGGATGATCATCCTCTGCAAAATGTTCACTGGCTGGCTTTCTGTTCTCTAGGGTCAACTGATCCCCCTCATCAGGAGGTCATATGACTTGAGAGTTGTCAAGCCTGTACAGAAGTCCCATTGTCCCCTGAGTTTTGGCTGACCAAACAGGGCAAGGGTCAAAATATTGACAATTTTCCTTAGCCCTTTAACTGTCTTAATTTTGGTCTCCTTGATTGGGTGTTTTACATCCAGAAAGCCAGTTTTACCAGTCTTAAAGTGGAAATATTATGTTACAGCTTTATAGTTACCCCTTTTGTTTAATTAGGGTCAATAACAGTGCTTGAAATTAGTAGTATATCTTATCTGTCCTGTAGGTTATGGTATGTCTTAATTCAGGTTTTTTCTGAAAGAAGTAGTACTTCTGCAAAACACTAATAAGCAAAAGTTTTAAAGATTTGCAAGGAATTAGCAAATAAAGTTAATTCTACTTTGGAACCATAAGGTGAGAGGCTGAGTCTTGACTCAGGCGAGGTAGAGCTCTTGACAAATAAAGTGTTTTATATTTGAAACTGATATTTTCCTCTTAACAGTATTTCATAAAGTCTATCTGAATATACATTAGGAAACTGAGTTAATGATCAGAAAAAAAGTCAAAGCAAACAAATATGTCAGGCTTTCACATGGCAGTGTGGTCCTCTTATAGATAAGAGAGCACATATGGTTATCTTACCTGTAAACCTACATAAATTTTCATCTTATAGACTTTTATATAGAATTTGAACGTTTATTTGACTTTAAGAGAAATCTTAAATAACTTTAACTGACTGTGGCAATTATATTCAAGTTAGATATATGCAGACTTCTGAGCTTTGCCCTTCATAAACCTTCTGCAATTTAGACATTTATCCAAAACAATTGAAAAATATAAAATGAAATTGCCAGGAAAAAACAGTATCAATGATCAAAGACTGATTTATAAATGCAGCCCATTAATGATGCATGTTTAGAATGTCAATGTTATCCTGAAATAACAGCTGCTTATTTAAGCAGCTTTAAACTGCTTAAAGTCTCATTTGAGACTTTAAAACAAGTATAAACCCTAGAGTTAGTTTACCTAATAACATTTAACAGACAGCAGAAAAGATTTTGATAAGCATATCAATGTTTTAAGCAACCTTGTTGTTAAAGAATTAGAATTTGCCTTATTAGTATATATTTTGTTTCATAGTGCTGATGTCTAAACAGTTGAAACTTTTTGTATCTTTATATATTTGTTACACCTGTTAGAATTTTATATCAGAATTATACCTATTACAATTGTAATTTTTAATAATTTTGATTTTAGTGAAGATCCAGAAACAAAACAACCTTAAATTTTTCATTTATAAATTGATAGGACATTTAATAGATTCAACTATGTATTGTCCTATAGAATCCAGGAAGCCAGGAGCAATTAAACTCACGGTTAGCATAAGCAATGAAATGTCCTCTTAGCAAATATGTGTAATCTCGTTTATGGTATTGATGCAGGGTTTTTGAGATGAGGCCGGATTCTCTGCTCCCGCTGGTGAATGGAATCTGGGCTGCTACAGATTCCAGCAGCCAAAACAGCCCGTTTCTAGTGTTTGCAGCAATTCCCAGATAAAACTGGGAATTTGGGCTTGTTGTAGGTCCCTCAAGTCACTGCAGCCCAAATGTGTTAGCAGCTACCCAGCTAAGAGCTGGGATTTCCGTGGCGCGTTGCAGCTCTTGGTGTGGAAACACACCCCGGGAATTCAGTGCCAATCTTCTGGGTCCTTGTCTCGCGAATTTGAAGAATAAAATCCATGGACAACCACGGAAGGAAGAGTAAAAGTAGCAGGATTTATTTAGGAAGAAGAGCAGAGACTTCGCAAGGCGGAGGGGTACCTGGAAGCAGGATACCGTCTAATGGAGGATAGGCCAGAGGTTATATTGACTTTGTATGAGCATAATTAACATTCATGCAAAGCAGGCATTGAGAAATGCATCAACTCCATTGGTTAAAATCTATGTAAAATAGGCATTGAAACTGGTCAGGAACACCATGGGTTAAAATCCATGTAAAACAGGCATTGAAACTGGTCAAGAACACCGTGGGTTAAAACAAAAGGTGGCAAATGCTTCCTAGTATCCACCACTGACCACCCCCATCTCTTAATCAGGGACTAGGGTGAGCCTCAAGGTCTTTTTGCATTTGAAGGCCCTGGGCAAGCCTGTGACCACCCCCACCTTAGTTGTGACAAAGGTGAGCCCCATGGTCATTTTGCATCTGAAGGCCCTGAGCATGCCCTGTCAATCACTCTCTGCCTCTGCCAGCTAGCTCTTGGAAGGGGGCCCTCTGTCCTGACTACCTAGCCATTTCACTGTCTCTCCTAATCTGTCTCAGTATTAGAGAAGTTTAAGCAATAAAAGCTGTTTCTCTCCTGTTGAAGAAAAATCTTACAAGCAATGAATGTTACACTTAACATTTAGAGAAATCATTATTTTATTGATTGAGCACATGTCAAAAACATGCGGGTTAGGAATTTTAAAGATATCTGTATTACAACATACAAGAAATACATAGACAAGCACAATATAGGTGTGCACATACAGAGAAAAGCAACAGGAGACAGATTTTGGCACCATTTATGTAAGAAAAGAGATGGAAAAAAATGAAGGAAATAAAGAGGAGGGTGGAGTGGGCACAGGGACCTCCTGAGGAGGAGAGGGAGTGGAGAGAGTGTGAAGGAGGAGTTGAGGAGGAGCCACAAGTGTGAGAAAAAGGGATTTGGGGGGTGGAATGGGAGGTGTTGAGTGGCTGGGGGGACCTTTGCAAAGGAGGGGTAGGAGGAGAGGGTGGAGTTGGGCTGGCAGAGGGAGAGAAGTAAAGAGTTTTGCAAAAGAATGCAGCTCTCTTAAGCATTTCAAAAGGCTTGGAATCTGGAGCAACCAGTACTTTTGGTTTGGATTTAAAGTGACTGCTTTTCTTTTTCTTTTCCATTTTCTCTTTGGACTTTGAGGCTGTAAGCAGTCTTGTAAAGGTCCTGCATGGCATGTTGCAAGAACTCAGGGCTCTGAGCCAGGACAGCTCCTGCTGGGAAGCTATGTGGCACTAGACTCAGGCAGCAGCAGGAACCAGCTGGGGGGTGGGGAGGGTGTTGGGAAGTTGCCCTTCAGAAAGGAGGACTGATATGAGTGAGGGGAATGGGAAGGAGAGGAGGAAGATGGGAGGAGGGAGAGTGCAAATCCCAAAAAAGCCTGAAAAAAAATAATTTTCAGACCAGAAATTATCCAATCAGTGAGGATTTGAAAATCCAAAGTTCCTTTTGGAGGCCAATTTGAGTCATTTTGGCCAGGCCACAGTTGAGTGAAAGACCTGCCACTTATGGCGTAAGTCTCAGGGAAGGTCTAATTTGGCAAAATTAATATAGAAACAGCCCAAAGGAATTTGAGGGTTCAATGAGGATTTAGCATTTCCCATGACCTTCACAGGCAATCTGGAGGGTGGCCAGGAGCAAAAAGAGGCATCCCAAATTTTGATCAAGTTCACCCAAACAGAGGAAGGGTGGTCAGTAGCAGGCAGGATGTCACCAAAACCCACTGGGACTCAAAGGAAATGACAGGGTTCTGGCATGCGTGCACGACTTATGGACAGATCCCCTCAATGGAAGATGACAACGGAAGGCAAAGGGAAAGGGAGGAACTTACCCTACTCCTGTCAAACAGGATGAGGGGAAAGGAGGGTGCAGAAAGGTCCTAGTCCCATTCGGGTTCTGGTACAAGATATAAAAAATAAGAAAAAAATCAGAATGCACTGGTGTAAATTCAGGCACAGATGCTTATTGTGATTTGCTGCTCCCAGGCCAAATTCACCTGTGCCACCATAATGAGGGCAGGAAAGGGAAGTGGAGGGCAGGGGAAATGGCGTGCCCAGAAAATGTTGCTGGACCTCTGCTGGGCAGCTGCTTTATAGTTTAGGGAAATTAGAGAAGTTGATGGGGTTGGCCTTTCAGAGATTGGCTGGTGGATCCATCAATCTAGTGGAGCCTGTCTGCAACCATCTTGATTGGCTGTTCTTTTCACCGGCAAGCTGCCCAATGCCCTGCCCCTTAGCCAGTCACCATGGCCTTGTGTCTGAAGCCATGCCTCCAGCCAGGAGCTGCAGAGAAACCTAACATGAAGTATTACTGCTTTGTGGGTCTGTGGTTGGGCTTGAAAGGTAAAGGATTAAGGGATGAAATTAGAAGGTTGAACAGCAACATTGTTCTCTCCTCCAAGCATTTAAATCAACCAGAAATGTAATCCCTGGAAATATTGAACCAGAATGCTCCTGACTCCAGGATATGTGGTCCAGGAGTAGATAAAAATTAGAGGCAAAAGCAACAATCTAGACACTAGATATTGTGACCTTCTGGATGCTTCTGCATTCCTGGACTTTGAGCCCAGGATACTCTCTGACATGCATATAAATGCTGCCCCACTCCTTGGGGTTGCAAATTATTTTCTGGAAAAACAAGTCATCAGCAGAGGACTTATTTATCCATTAGAAAGGCCTATTCATTTTTAATCATTTTTAAATAGCTTTAGAATAAATTCCCTCAGCTAGAATTCCCCCTACCTAACTGCCTTTCTACTCTTCATTCACAACCCCTTTCCCATTCTAAATCTCCTAGAAATGCTGTAACAAATTACTACAGATTTAGTAGGTTAACACAATAGAATTCATTATCCTCAAATTCTGGAGACAATAAGTCTGTAATCAAGATGTTGACAAGGGTACTGCAGCAGTGGCTTGGTGGTTACAGTGCTTGCCTGGCATGCACAAGAATGCAGGTTTGAACCCCAGCACCACAAAGTGTCATAGCGACAAAGGCCACATGAAAAATTAAAGTTGATTCTCTCTTTCTCTCTCTCTCACTGTCCCTCTTTCTTTAAAAAAGTAAAACAACAACAACAATAAAACATTGTTGACAAGGTCAAGCTCTCCTAACACTTTAGAGGAGAATCACTTTTTACCTTTTCCTGGTCTTGTCACTCCAGGCATGCCTTGACTTCTGCATCCATCTTCACATGACTTCCTTCCTTGTGTGTCTGCTTTCTCCCCTTCTTCTTCTTCTTTTTTTTTTTTTTTTTAAGATTCTTATCATTAGATTTAAGGCTAGTCCCAAACCACCAGGATGATCTCATTTTGAGATCTTAATTTAATGACATCTGCAAAGAACATTTTTTCCAGGTAAGTTCACATTCATAGGTTCTGGAGTTTAATTCATGAACTTATATTTTTTTGGGGGGACATCAAAATTCAATCCACTCCAAATCCCATTCTCCAGAGTAGAATACATTATTGCTCATTCTTAAATATGAACTGGTAGACAAGGAATGCTTTCATGTCTGGAGCAAAAGGAGTGGTTCATGTAGAAGTGAAAAGATATAGTGAGAAGGAGAAATGGGATAAATTCAAGGTCCATGCACAGGAATTTTCTTATCTCTTAAGTGAATCTGTTCATCATTTGATATTGGAAAAAATGAAGATTAAGTTGTTACAAAGGAATGAGGATTCATGGGTAGGGAGTGGGAAAATATATCTGGTGGTCTTGCTTTTCTTGTTGATGCGGAATCCTAGTTGGATGCTCCAGGAGGAATAAGTCTTTTAGTCTTGGCCAACGTAGAACAAAGCTCTAAACCCAAGTCAAAGTAGTCTGTTTTTCGGGAACCATAGCCATACCCTAATACCCCTAAAACATGTCAGTCACAAAAGCCTCAGGGAGTCCTGTATATGCTGCCTTTCAGCCTATTGTATTTCGTGGAGCTGATGAAAGTTTGCTTCCTGGATACATGGCCTAGGAAAGTTCCTCCTTGGCCACCACCTGTAGCAAGGGATGTTTGACATAAATGTGGAGAGAAACAATAGAGGAATTCTGAATCATTTACTCTTTTTATTGGTATAAAGGGAAAGGATAAATTGGCAAGTGGAGGTAACACAGAGTGGAAAAAATAATTTGTATAGTCATATGACTTTACCTAGCATCATACATGCTTAAGAATAGGACAAAAACACATAAATTAAATGATTAATGATTACTGGGTAGGTATTGTTTGAGAGGAAGGAGAGGTTTGTGACTGACTCTGTAGTTTTGGATTTCTAAGATTATTTAGAGGTCTTTTGAGGCAGCAATTCATGTCATGAACCATGAGATAGGTCAAGTGGATCAGAAATAGTTGCCTTAGCAATATGGAAGTGAAACCAAAGAGCTTTCCCTCCTTTTGTCATCACTAAGGACAATTTACAATAGAACATTTAGGGAGGATGAATTTTGCCCCCAAATACACTTCATTTCTTATTAAAAATAATTTGCCCCTGATTTCTGTTTTTATTGGGGTAATATCTGAAGTTATGGATGATTTTGTGAAATATTTCAGGTGATGTCATCCCAAAATATTCCACATTAGTATGCTGGTTACTTCAAACCAAGGGCTTAAGAGGAATAGCAAATACAGGGAGGGATTTTCTCCAAAAAGGGCTTAGTTGTCAGGAATACACACCCCAGAAATCTCCTAAACCATGAAGGATAAACTTCTATCCCTAGAGAGGAGAGTAAGGTCTGATAGTGCATCCAGGCAAACTGTGTCACATACTATCGAATTTCTTCTAAAGGCCAATTTGTCTTTCACATAATTCAGTTAGTATCTCCTAAGTTGCCTGCCTATATACCATCATGAAGTGGGTACATAGCCTCTATATATGACTAGTTTGGGGGGGTATCATATTTTTTTCCTAAGATTCCTCAGAACATATGATAAAACTGTACAACTTTTCTCCTGTTCACCTGCCTTCTGTCAGTTTATTTCATAGACTCAATTATAGAACTCTCAGAAGATAAAGGGGAATTTTCTTCCCCTACATTGGTGAATAAAATGCTAATGTTCTGTATTGTGAATATACTGATATAAGTTTGTAACATTAAGAAAGGAGCAATGGTGCACATCTGTAGTTTCAGCAATGCAGGAAGATGAGGTTACATTACAGGAGGTTACATTACAGGAGGAACCTAGGAGTTTGGGACCAGCCTGGGAAATGTAGTGAGATCTACAGCCTGGTGTGGTGACTTGTATCTATATTCCCAGTTACTTGGGAAACTGTGGTATGACAATTACTTGAGCCCAAGAATTCAAGAATCAACTGGAAAACATAGCAATACCCCATCTCAAAACCAGATAAGAATCACTCCAAAAATTGATAACATTAATAATATTTTTCCAAATTTCTTTTCATTAAACTTTGTTTGAAAATAAAGATTTTTAAAAATTCTTTATACTTGAATTTCTATTTTAAAAAACTGCCTTTCTTTTTTTTCCCCACAAATCTGAATTTGGTAGCATCATAGAAAAGATATCAAGTTGAGGGTAAAAAGATAAGATGCAAAAGAAGTGAGGAAAGAAGAAATCTCAGATGGAGAAGAGCTCTGATAGCAAAATACCACAGTGTGTAATTTCTGAGGTAGAATTATTCTGTTGAGAAAATTCAATCTGTATATCAAATGAAACAAAAAATGCTTATTATTTTTAACCACAATGGTTGTGGTCATTTGCAATAATAGATAGCTAATGGAGACAAGAGCAGGTTACATTGAGGGCAATATTTTGAGAAAAATCAAAATATTGGAGAAGTTAATTAAATATTTTTAAAAGCGCAAAGTAAAAGATTACAAGGTGAATTATTATTTTGTAAGTCTAGAATTACGTGATTTCAAACATAATTGTATGGGTGAGAAAAGAATTCTAACATGAACAGAGAATATACATATTTTCTTTAGAAACCATATATGAACATTCTGAGAAGTATTTATGTGGAACATTTTGAGATATATTTATGTGCTTTTAAAGAAGATTATATTACTCTTTTTCCACAGGTGGTGGTCTTTGCAGATCACCCGAATTTTCAATTGATTCTTAAAAAATTGGGTCATATCACCTACTTACGGTTTACGTATGAGATGTACCCCAAAAGCTCACATATGAAACCTAGAATGTTCATAGGTGAAATAATGAGATTATGAGAGTTATAACCTAATTGGTAGATTAATTCTCTGATATGGATTAACTGAGTAGTAATTATAGCCAAGCAGTATATGACTAGAGGAGATTGGTCACCAGGCGCTTGCCTGTGGGGTTCATAATTTATCCTGGTAAGTGGAACTCTCTCGACTTCCTGATTGCTGTGTTCTACGCTGTTTTCCTCCACAATGCCTTTCTACTGTGAAGTCTTACCTCAGGCCCAGAGCTATAGAGTTGGCCATCTATGGTCTGAGTCCTCTGAAATTGTGAGCCAAAATAAAATACTTTTCCTCCTGTGCATTGTTCTTGTGAGGTCTTTTGGTCAGAGTATCTTAAAAAAAAAAAAACAAAAAAAAAACTCACTAAACACACTTTCCAAGAACAAAGAATTGATCTGTCATAAAAATCTTCACTTCTATTTTCACTGGTATTTTTAAACTTTGCAGACCAAACCTTATAAATATATAGGACACACACACACTTAGATACAACACATCAGTGATGTCAAGCTCTTTGGGAGCTATTAAATGATATTAAAATCTATGTCTACCAAATCTTCATATTGCCCACTTGAATTGAGTAAGGAACAACTTATTTCTTCAATAAATGTTCTTCAGTAAACTCAGCTCTACAGAGGGCAAGAAAATACTAAGAAATACATGTGTATATGCATAGATGAGAAAGAAAATAGAGCTCTAGTAAAAAAGACACTAGGGATGGAAACTGTAGTTGGATATGACTGGCCTCAAATACCTTAACTTTTATGTAGGTATTTAGGTAACATAGAAGCAGAAGTTCATATTCATATCTGACATCTTGACAATAAAAATAATTTTAATAAAAATAATTGTTAAATATCTGAAGTTAGAATGAAATATTTTACAAAATTTTGTCATCTAACCTTTTCACTGGTCAATCTATATTTACTTATTCAATATATAGTTACCTAGTAGGCCAATACCATGTTATTACACCACCACTAGTCACTTGCTACTAACTCTGCTAGTCATATGGTTTAAGAAAAGGAAACAGGGGCTGGAGCGGTGGCTCAGCGGTTTCAGCGCTTGCCTGGCAAGCACGAGGACCCGGGTTCAAACCCCAGCACCATGTACACAACTAAGTGTTGGAGCAACTAAGGCCATGTGAAAAACTAAATAAAGTTGTTTCTCTCTTTTTCTGTCTCTCTCACTGTCCCTCTCTCTTTAAAAAAAAAAAAAAAAGGAAACAAACAAAAACAAGCAAGCATTCATTTTGTCATCTTTTCTGTATGAGCTTACCTTCTACTCATCTCAAAGTTCACATTGACCACATATCCTAAACCCTGCATGAAGTTCCCACTGCAGAAAACTTTACCTCCTACCAAGTTTTTCATAATTTCCAGATTATTTTTATTTTAAGTGCATTAAATATGAAAACTGTCTCTAAATATTCACGAATGTGTGTTATTTGCTATTATTTTTGTGCTGCTTTGTTTTGTTTTCTTCTACAAAACAAACATGCACAATTAGATAAGGAGACTAAAAAAGAGATGTTTTGAAAATATGGCTGAAAGATTAAACATAGTTTCTTTACTGGCAAGAAAAAAGAACACATCAAAATTGCTTAAAGAATGAAAATAAAGATACTGGGGACAGCTAAAGAAACACATCTAAAGGTTGCCAGAGTTTATCAGGAATTTGAAAGCAAATATAATGAGCCAGAAATTGTGAAAGAAACAAAACCGTGAAGTATGGATTCAGATTTCTTTGAACTGAGACGTATGTTGTTAAGTCCAACACACCCACCAGTGAGCTGATTCTTTTGCAACCAATTATGTTTATTGCTTACAGGAAAGTTGCAGTTCTTCACAGGTGTTCAATGTTGAAAAGCACGGAGCTCTGTTGACAACGTGAATATAGTAAACCAATTTATGAACATGACAAAAAATATCCTGAGGTGAAAAAAGTGGGTCAAAAAAAACAGCATTTATATTTTTTCATTGTAAAATGTTCAGATAACAGTGGATATAAGAGAAATAAGTTCTGCATTCTCAAAGACTTCACAACAGTTTTGACCCACAATAAACGGAAGAGTGTGGCTTCGTGAAGTTTGTTAATGTATTTATATGTACATATTTGTTTGAATAATTGTATAAATATGAATAATATATATACCTATAAATGAATAGGTGTTAGGCTATACAACTATTTTTCCTTACATAAAATAGAAAAAATATTTGTAACCCACCAAGCTATATTGATATGCTTCTAAAGGACAAATAATTTATCTACGAAAAATAATTTAAAAGATTGGTTGTGAGACGGTTTAGAAGAGACAGTGAAATGGCTAGGTAGTCAGGACAGAGCGCCCCTATCAAGAGCTGGCTGGCAGAGGCAGAGAGTGATTGACAGGGCATGCTCAGGGCCTTCAAATGCAAAAAGACCTTGAGGCTCACCCTAGTCCGAGTAAGATGGGGGTGGTCACAGGTGGATACTGGGAAGTATTTGCCACCTTTTGTTTTAACCAATGGTGCTCTTGACCAGTTTCAATGTCTGTTTTACATAAATTTTAACCAATGGAGTTGATGCATTTCTCAATGCCTGCTTTGCATGAATGTTAATTATGCTCATAGCCCAAATCTATATAACCCCTGGCCTAACCTCCATTAGACGGTGTCCTGCTTCCAGGTACCCCTCCGCTTTGCGGAGTCTCTGTTCTTCTTCCTAAATAAATCCTACTCCTTTTACTCCTCCTTCCGTGGTTGTCCGTGGATTTTATTCTTCAAATTCGCGAGACAAGGACCCAGAAGATCGGCACCGAATTCCCGGGATGAATTTCCACACCACCAAGAGCTGCAAACACCCAGCTTTTAGCTGGAGAACTGCTAACACTTTCGGCTGCAGACACCTGCAGCCAGCCCAAATTCCCAGTTTTAACTGGGAATGGCTGCAAACACTAGAAGAGGGCTGTTCTGGCTGCTAGGGTCTGTGAAGGCCCAGACTCCATTCACCAGCGAGAGCAGAGGATCCAGCCTCATCTCAAAAACCCCGCATCAGTTGCATCTATTTCTTTGAAAATTTAGAAGAGATGTGTTAATGCCATTGCTTAAAAAAAATTAATCACAGTTCATATCTCCTAGTACACCTGTATGGAATCGTTCCAAAATGTAAATGATTCTGAGGAAATAGATGTGAATAGCTTTCCAGGGAATGAGTTGCCACAGAGAAACACAAAGAGTCTAAAAGGTAATTGACTATAGTGATAATTGTAGATTGTTAATACCTGTTCTTTTGAGCCTCCAAATGGTGTAACACCTCTGACACATGTAAGTGACAAGTAAGTGTTAACTTATCCAAAGCTGAACCTCTGAAAGACAGATAGCCATAGAAGGCAGGTGGCTTCCAAAGCCAGCACTTAATGAAAACAACTATGGTCAACCTTAAAGATTGGACCTCAATTCCAACTTTCTGCTGACCAATGATGTGGCAAGAAGATTGCTACATAATACAAATGCAACTGTAGCTCTTATATCTTAGTTCTTAAACATATCAGGGGAGAGAGTTTCCCTCCAATCCTTAGTCCCTACACTGAGCTGTCAGTGGAGGGATAGCTAGATCTAAGCATCCCATCAGCATGTTATTTCCATAGGTAGCACCGGCTAACACTGGATCTTTCCTAATGATTAGCCTCACAGACCAAGAGCTTCCCTCTTTTTCCTCAGTCTGCTTTCAGGTTATTTGGGTTCACTTCCACTATCAGTCTCTGAAGATCACAGGACAGCAGAAAATGCATGGTTGCCATTAAGTTTTTTCTGAAATTTTTAACAAAAAATCGCTGCTTCAGTAAGCCTAATATTTCTACTTGGCTATCTACTTTTTTTGTGTATGTAAAAGCAAGAAAACATTAATATTTAAATACATACAGAAATCACTGTGTTTCCATCTCTGACTCCATAAAATAATTCCATCTCATGACAAATGGAAGTCTCAAGAAATACTGCTTGAACAAAAATAATCTTCATCCTCTTGAATTTGCCTCACAGAACACTCACTAGGACTATCATAAACAAGAAAATGACAGGACTTTTAATATATACTTGTATTCTATCTACTCAAAATGATTCACTTCCAACTATCATTTTGTTTCTTTTTAAAGGAAAAGGGGAAATAAATAGATATGATAAATATTTCAAAAATGAACTTCCCTATTTAACATTACCTCTCTTAGACTAAACCTAATAAATGAGAGAAGGGGTAAAAAGCTTACTGGTTTGAGACTAAAACCACGAGATGTAAGATAACTCATCATTTGTAATCTTTTCAGACTGTGCATTTTTCTTAGGGTTGCTCAATATTGAAAGTTAAGTGGTGCTAAAAAACAACATACAGCATTTGTTTCACAATCAATGTATCATATTTCTGACAAATAAAAAGAGATGTTCAGTTTACGGATTATTAATATACTACAAGGTTTTAATTTAAAATGCAAGCAAATCTTTAAACTCTTCATTAAGAAAATTGGACCTCTATATCTGTATCCAATGTCTCAATTGAAATATTAAATAGTATGATTTATCATTTAAGAATTACTGTATTGCACTGAAAATGGATTTAAATGACACCATTAAAATAATGTCACCATAAAGAAGCACTGTAAGTGATCTGACTCTCAGTCCTTTCAAATACTTGAAATTAAAATGGAATAAATCTACATTTTCTATATTTCTCAATTAGTATTGATATTTTATGAATCATTGCCTTTTGGATGCATTGTACTGCATAACTCTCAATATCTGCTATGAAAAAGTAATCCTGGTTCTTCTATTTAAATTATCTGCTTTCCTGGGGTGACTCATTTGAATTTTGTGAAGAAGTACTGGATCCCAAATAATCACTCAATGATTAATTGCTGAGCAAATGAAGTAAGACTGAGGCAACATACTGGACAAGGATTCATAAAGTCATCAAGAAATCTTGAGGGGCTGGAGTGGTGGCTCGGTGCTTACAGCGCTTGCCCGGCATACACGAGTACACGGGTTCAAATCCCAGCACCCATATACACAGCTAAGTGTCAGAGCAACGAAAGCCATGTGAAAAGCTCAATACAAATTGATTTTTCTCTGTCTCTCCCCCTCTCTCTCACTGTCCTTCTCTCTTAAAGAAAAATAAAAAAGAAAGAAATTTTGGTATAATTCCTCTATTAAAACTGCAAATGAATGCGTGGTACCAAATCCTGTGCTATTAGAACAACCCAGGACCAACTACACCCACTTGGTGCCTCTAGCCTCCTCTCCTTCCAATTCTTTTTCATTCTGTTTATTTTATCCACACTCACCTCCTTTCGTTTCCACAAGTATACTGTACTCTCACTTCTTTCTGGCCTGAAAGTTGTCTTTAAAAGTTTTTTGACTTTTTAATCTTGTCAATCACTCAGTTTGAATTATCCTTTTTTCGATCTCATTTGAGAGTACTTTTCTTTCTTATTCAGAGTAGGACAAATATCCTTCTGTCATTTCTTACCACTGAATATTTTTTCCTTTTCCAATTTACATTTGCATAGTTATTTTTGCCAATATTAATCTTGTTTTTATCTCCTCCCTCACTTTTAAGCTCTGAGAAGGATGGTACTACTTTTTCATTTATTTAACCTTTTTTAGTTAGGTTACGACGACACAGAAGAGGAAGTGGTTAATAACTATTTGTTGAAATTCTGAATGAATGAATACATGGATGAATGGGAATTTGTTTTGTTGCCAATGAATATGGCATTAGGCTATCATAGCGTGGAGAAGACATGTGGAAGAAGCATTCCCTCCAACTTCGGGCACAGTGAGTTTCCTCCTATACCTCCTATCCCTGCCACTGACACCAGTGCATGTTTCACGTTCCCCTCAACATCATAACATGATAACTGCATATAGGAAATGTGGTAATACAATGTGTCACTCTACAACTGAAATTAAAAAATGAACTTTTCTTTACGGAACACATTATATCAATTCTGAAGTGGAAGACTTATATTGTGACTCATTAACAATAGATGTCCATCAAGATGGAACTCAAAATGTATGAGAAAATGAAAAGTCTAATTGCTATCATATCAGTATCTCTTGGGTTCTACCATTCTTGTTAATTTTAGTCTTATTGGATCCCTGGTGAGGTTTAAGGAATGAAAACAAAAGTAAAAATGAGAAAAAAGAAATCCATAAAACAGTACAATAAAAGAGAATACTAAGAAATTATGCTAGTAAAATACTACTTTTTTAAACTTCAGAAAGAGGAGTATTAAAAGGTTATAAACTCTATCTATCAATTAAAATTATCTTAAAACTTTGCTATCTTATGCATGAGCTCTTCGTAGGATGTCCACGGGGACTAAAACCTTCTTTGCTCACAATAGGGAGTTCACATATTTATTTTTCTTTGAGTATAATTACTCAGTCATTTCACCTTTACTTTCACTGAACTTTGAGATGGTAAGCTTTCCTTGGTCAAAATGAGTACAAGAAAATAAGAATTAGAAGTCAGGTACAGTAGCTACTCCCAGCTACTTTGCAGGCTGAAGCAAGAGAATCACAAGTTTGAGCCCAGTCTGGGCATCTTAGGGAGATCTTGCCACAAAATAAAAGAAAGCTGGAGATTAGTTCAGTGGTACAGTTCCCTGGTGTCTAATCCATAGTATTGTGGAAATAAAGGTGTGGTAGGTAGAGAAGATACTCCCTACATGCTATTGATACAACTTAAAGTAAGAAATATTTATAAATAAGCATGAGGACATGATTAATGATGATGGTTTCCTTATAGCCATTATAATATATTATGTATTTCAACAGTTATATATTTAAATCCAGATCATGTCTCTCTTATACATATTAATATTAATTAATTCACTTACTATTAATTCACTTAATGCTAATCACTTACATAGTAATTAATTTATTTACTGTATTCTTGTCAACAGAGTAACTTTGTATTCAGCCAATAGATTTTGTACAATATATCACAGTATGTAGATGTTTATATAAATGAAAAGCACTCAAAGTTTTCAAAATTTCTTTTTAACTTTTGACAATTGTTTGAAAATAGTTGATTTGTAGCTGGAGTGGCAACATAATATTTCTGCTTTGATTAAAAATGTAACAGTATAAGAGTCTACTATTGAAGATCAAGTGGATTTTTTAATAAAAGTACAATTACTTACAGTATAATAAAAGGTACTAATTTACTTTCATACTTTTAAGTTCATAATTAATTAATCCAACAGAGTACAAATGCTCAACCATGCATGAATTTTATTAGTTTTGCTAGAGGAAATGAAAATGTTTTAAAAACAAAATGAACAGGAAATTAAGCAACAAGAAAACCAAGATTCATATTGACCTTAATTCCTGTGCAGATTCTGGGTTTAATTGCCAATTGCAGAGTAAGCGCAATTACAAAATTATTTTGGCTTATTCAGAAAGCTGACTTTAAGCTTTAGGTTAACTTTATACGTATGAATGGAGCCTTGGTTTAACATCTGAAAAAAAATTTCTTGGTGCAGATGATATAGTTTATTGTTCCCACAGTAATCAGAGTGTTTCAGTGAATGCAAAGGCAAGCAGATTCTCCTAAAAAATGGAAATATCAATATTTAATATAAAATTTTTGTTCCTTTTAAGCATGAAGTGTTCCAAACTATGTGGATAATTTTAATCCAGTAAATCATTCAAAATCATTCAATTAAACAGAAATAATGTTATCAATTACTATGAAAACACAAAAAAATGCATGACAAAATATTACTTAAGGATACAGTTAGTTTGAAATTAATTAAAACACCAGTAGATTATAAGTTAAGTACACACTTTTCCACATATCAATAAAATATTGTAAACAAGACTTGAAAGTAGTTTTTCCATCAAGTCCGTTATGCAGTCCCACTTAGGGAAAAAAAAAAACAGTTTGTCTTGTTTCTTCAGATTTATTATATGAAATTATGAAACTATTTCAATTACCAGAAATTTGATGACATATCTGATTTATTCTTAGGGGAAATTTTCTGATTTTTATTTGTTTTTCTGCTGTGGTTTAACTGCATATACATTATCTCACATCTTAATGGTCCACTTAGGTTTGTCATATTCCCTAAGAATTACGAAACACCATTTTAAAATACCACAGTGAATAATTCTCCTATATTTAGAAATAAAATTTCCCACTTCTTTCGGTGTGGTTTGGAACTCTCAGTGAATTGCCTTAATTTGTTGACCCATTGAATGTTTCAATTGAAAATAAACCTCTAATTGCTACACTTCAAATTATAGTTGGTCAATCAGTTGTTTTATTTTTATTTGACCTGAAGTAAACTTCACTTTCATATTTTTATTTGTAATACATTTTCTCCTATTAATATATATAGAATTTATAAATGAAATTATACATAATTTATTTTATGTATACAGAGAACAAAGTGGAGTAATTCACTATATAATATGTTCCCTTGTACATATAAATTTCAAGAGAGAGAAACAGATTCATAAGACTTTCAGCTTTAAAATTTCTATTTAGAAAAAAATTTTATCATTATATATTTGTTCTGATATTGATCTCCATTTAATTAGATAGTAAATAGTCACCTCCCTAATCTTCAGGACACAGAATTCTTTCTTGAAAAATCACTCATCTTTGGTTCCTGCAGTGAAATGATTTTATACACAGCAGTTTAAAGAAGCCATATAAAATAAATTTGTGATTCTAAACTATAGAAACATGTGGTTCTCCCTTTGCTGAAAGATGAACTTAAACCCTGGTTTGTTTATTTATTATTTCTCATGAACAAAATAGAAAAAGCATGCCCAGAGATTGCTCTTGGGTTAAGTGTTCGTTCCTGTAACTCTTTCTCAGTATGCTATTTCTTATTCTCTTTCCATTGTTCTTAAAATGACTCTTTCTGTATCCATCCTCATTTTATCTTACTTTAACAATGCTTGAAACTACTATCATTAGTGAAAAGTTTTTTTTTTTTTAAATTAAGCAATGAAGGTGTAAATTGGATGAGTAGAAGAAGAGTTGTGACCTACAAATTTAAGCCCATTTTGTGTTTGCAATTTGGACAAATTCATTCAGTGAACAAAGGAACTCTGTGAAATGAGCTACATTTTAAGCTGATTGTTTTGTGTATAAAATGTTCTACTAGGCATGATCCTATTATTAGATGGCTGTGGTCCTCTACACTGTTAGGGAATCCTGGATACATGAAATTAACATGCCTTATAATTTTAGAAAAAGTAATAAAAAGAGTGGGAACCATCAAAAAGCCAGTGATGTCTTGGAGTTTTCTTTGTTGGGAAATAGATTGTATGTAACAGACCTTTTTGTTGCCAATTGTATTTTACTTTTTATACATCTGTGTTTACACAACTTGCTTTATTCAATACAGTTTACTGTGTTTAACAGACTTGCTAAGAAGAGTGTGCTTGAGAACCGATATTGATGATGTATACAAAAATAATTACTCAGGAATGACAGTGAGACCAATGCTCAGCAAAATGTAAGGTACCACTGATTAACAAAAGTGTAAACTACATGCAGAGAAACAGAGCATTACAGAAAAGGCTTTCCTGATAAGCTCCTTTAATCCAAGGAAGGAATACATTAAGCATTTACAATTTTATTTTAGAGAAATTTCATGAAAGAGCTGCTCCATATTCCTGTAAGGAATGAAAGACAAGAAAATCCACTATCTGCAAACAGGAGAGTTTACTTGTTGTTTAAATAAATAGATTATGATTCAATTGTTATTAAGTTACTGTGACCATATTATTTACATAAAATACATAGGTAAGATTAGTTTTAACCACAAATAAATATTGAAAATGCCCCAATATTTTCCTAATAATTTATGGAAAAGTTAAAAAGCATAAACTCCTATTTTTAGAAGATGATGAAAGTGATAGAATAATGCAATGAGACTATGTCTTGTACTTATCACCTGGAAGTTAGAAAAATGCAGCTATTGTTGTGTCTTTATTACATTACATCTGTAGCAATAAAATACTGATAGCACATTCCATTTAAAACATCACAAATATAACTTTGATTTTTGATATTTTACGAAGGAATGATACTTCTATATTTTATAATGTTTAAGCACTATTTCAATTTTTTTTTGTCAGTCTTCTCTGTTGTGGCTAAAGTAATCACTAACGTTTGTTGAATGTGTACTTGCATTGTAGAAGAATATTTTAGTTGTCTACTAAATCCATTCTCCTATTCTTACTTAGGAATGGGGTTGATTGTTGACATGATGCTTCAAGCTAGAGAACTATTTCTCAGACAAAGCTGCAGATGCACACGGTCATATATAAGTAAACTTTCCCTTTTGAAAGTGAATAGATCTGCCATGTTGAGGTCTGTGTCATGAGACTCTTATTGCTTCTATCTGTTCTCTTTCCCTTTCCTGTTGATGGAACCCTATTGCACACCATACCTGATATCCAGGCAGTTTACATGACAGAAAAATTGTCATGTAAAAATATATGCTGTGGTTGGAGCAGTGACTCAGCAGTTATGGTGCTTGCTTGGCATGCACAAGGATGTGGGTTTTAATCCCAGAACCATGTACACAATAAAATGTCTGTATAACAAATTTCACATGAAAATCTAAATAAAATTGATTCTCTCTTTCTCTCTCTGTCTCATTGTCCCTCTCTCTTTAAAAAGAAAAATATATACATACATACACACACACACACACACACACATATATATATATATATATATATATATATAATATGATTGTTTGTTTCTTCTCAATTTCTGAATTATAACAATTCTTTTTAAAAAATACAATATTGGTTTAACTTTTGATTTCAAGTAGTAAGTTTAACATCTGTCACGTAGTTTTCTATATGCTTTATATGAGCTCTGTGATTCAATCACCAAATTAGTTTAATTATATGGGTACTTTTGTTGTCACCCTTTATGAAACTCAGTTTTGTGTAGATATGAAGCAATTTTCCCCTATTCACTCTGCCCCCACCATATTTCATCAACTCTCAATCTCTCTCCTAACATCTCTGAACTCAAAAGGTCATGCAATTGGGAACATTCAAGTCATATATGTATTTTGTGTATGTCTGGGGGATAATGTAAAATAATGATGTATGTTAAACATAATGATGTCATTTTGATAGAAAGAAGTAGACATGATTTTGGGTATTCAAACCCAGGCATTTTTGTTGATATCTCTTAATCTAAAGTACTATATCACTTAAAAACAAAATTATTTCAATATAATGCAAAAATTTTCTAGTGTTCCAGGTTAATTTGCTTCTGTTTATTTTCAGTTTTCCCTATTTTTTCTAATCATGAGTTTGCTAAATAAATAATTTTTCATATTTTATCATAAACTGCACTTCTGAAATATTCAAGCCAATAGTAATAGGTGACAAGGACATTCTAGCTTTCTTTTAAATACTTCCATGTGTTTTCGAAAGAAACAAAACAAAACAACAACAACAAACAGAGATACAGAAGAGTAAATCTTCATCTCCTAGGGTATATACTGTTGTAATGAAACTAGCAAATGGGACAAAATGTATTGAATAAAAAGTAAGAAACATTTGAGAAACATTCTGCATTGTGTATGCAATTGAATATACCCTCATGATGTTCCTGCCAAAATGAGAATGCACTTTTCCTCTCTCTCTCCCTCTTTCTCTCTCTCTCTCAAACACACGCACACACATAAACATATACACTAACAGTTTCACTTTCTTACTTTCTTATACACAATTTCATTCATTTGAAAAGCTTTGAGAGCTGGAGTTGTGGCTCAGCAGTTATGGCACTTGCCTGGCATGCACAAGGAGCCCATACACCCCCATGAAATCCCCATCAAGATATCAATGACATTCGTCATGGATATAGAAAAAGCAATTCTCAAATTCATATGAAATAACAGAAGACCCAGAATACCCAAAACATTACTAAGCAAGAAAGAGGAAGCAGGTGGTGTCATAATTCCTGACCTGAAATTATACTACAAGGCTATAGTAAGAAAAACAGTGTGGTATTGGTATCAAAACAGAATTGAAGACCAATAGAACAGAAGAGAAGATACTGAGATAAACCCCCAAATCTTTAACCATCTAATATTTACTAAAGGGGGCAAAAGCATAGAGTGGAAGAAGGATAACCTGTTCAACAAATGGTGCTGGACAAACTGGACAGCCATATGCAGACAACTGAAATTGGATTCTGATCTCTCACTCTGCACAAAAATCAAATCAAAAGGGTTCAAGAATCTGGAAATTAAACCAGCAACTTTACAATTGATTAAAGAAAAAGTAGGATCAATACTACATGACATATGGGCCAGTCGGCATCACCTTCCTTAACAAGATTCCCATGGTGCAAGCACTAAAGTCAAGATTAAATTAACGGGATGTCACTAAACTAAACAGCTTCTGCACAGCTAAAGAATTAGTCAAAAGTGTCAAGAGAGAACCTACATAATGGGAGAAAATCTTTGCCTGCTACACCTCAGACAGAGGGTTAATATCCAGAATATACAAAGAACTAAAAAAACTGAACACCAAAAACACAAACAATCCAATGAGTAAATGAGCTGGGGAGCTAAAGAGAAATTTCTCAATGGAGGAAGTCCAAAAAGCCCGTAAGTATATAAGAAAGTGCTCTACATCACTAGAAATCAGAGAAATGCAAATCAAAACTTCACTGAAATTCCACCTCACTCCTGTCAGAATGACAAAAATGAAGAATCTGAACAATGACAGATTCTGGAGGGGCTGAGAGAAGAATGGATCACTGTCACGCTGTTGGTGAGACTGCAATCTTGTACAGCCACTCTGGAAAGCAGAGTGACGACTCCTCAAAAAACTAGGCCTGGAACTACCTTATGACCCAAATATCCCACTCCTGAGTATTTTCCCAAAAGAGCTAGAATTGGCTTATTACAGAGATATGGCTTCATCAATGGTTTAGCAGCTCAATTTATTATAGCTAAACTGTGGAACCAACCCACATGCCCCTCACTGGATGAGTGCATTCAAAAACTGTGGGGTATATATACAATGGAATTCTACTCTGGTGTTAGAATGATATGGTGGCATTTGAAGCCAAATGGATGGAGATGGAAAAACTTATGCTGAGTGAGATATCCCAAACTCAGAGACTCTTATATGTGGAAGTTAGAATACAATAAAAAACAGACTGATATTTGGCTAAGCTAATAATAATCTCTACATAGGTGAATTTCTTACACAAGCAGGGGGGGACCTTGCCTATGACACTGGATAATGAAGGGACGGAGGATGGAATAGGAGAGCTATCAAGGCAGCTAGAGGGAGGGAGTATGGGGGTAGCAACCCAGTGGGGAACCTTCAACTTTCATGAGAAATCCAACTAACATAGGGGTTAAGTAGGGGGAAATATGGGATGGGTGGGAGAACCCAAAGAGAGGATACCATGGAATGGCATCAGCCTCTGCTTGCTCAGTCATTATGCATATGTTCATTGTATGGCAACAATACCCTCCTAAATGTAAGACTATCTTGAATGAATAAAAAAAAAAAAAAAAAGAAAAGAAATGTACTTTAAATATAAAGACACAGATTTAAAAATAAAAAAGAACCCCACCATGGCATAAACAACTATGTGTTGTAATGTTGTAAAAACAAAAACTAGATGAAAATCTAAATAAATAGATGAAAATCTAAATAAATTTGATTCTCTCTTTCTCTCTACTTCTCTCACCCTCTCTTTCTCTCTTTAAACAAAAAGATAAAAGAAAAAAGAAAGGCTTTAAAACATTCAGGAATGATACAACTTTGTGATATATTCTTGTTTTTTGACAAGATTTGAAACTTCTGGAAGATGATCTATGATTTCATCTCTGTTTTCCATTCCTTCATTCAGGAATTAGCTATCTACTCTACCTAACAGCCTTGGGGAATCTTGCTAAATATTACTATATTTTGAAAGAAGGGAGAGTAAATTTTTTTCAATTACTTATTTCAATGATATTGATTACCTTATATATACCAATTAGTGTATCTGGCAAAGTTCAAGTAGAAGAAATATAAAAATATATGATGATAATGATGATATGTAATGTATATTATAAATAACATTTTTCATCTATAGCAGTTTGATTGTACAAAACACACAGACATTTTATTTAGGTGATTATATTTTTAAAAGCATCAAATGCAATGTACTTTAAAAAGATCTCAAACTTTTATTGTATTTAACATGATGTTGTTGAGTTTTCTCATAAATTTGGACTGTGCTTGTCAAAAACAAAATCAAACATAATGCCCAACAATATGTTTTTATGAGATTTAAACATAAACATACATGGTTTTAAATGCTCTTTTAATAACTAAAATATTCTCCCTAAAAGAATCTTAAATAGAAAAAGTAACATTTAAACCTAAAAGCTTATAGCTTGATTTTATAAAGAAATAATTTAAAAACCATATCAGACCATGTGTGTGAAAATAACTATATCACAATAAAATAGTAGTTGTCTTTGAGTTTCGATAATGATGTTATTTTTTATTGTGAAATTATAAAAGCCTACTAAATACAGGTCTCTCTACTACAAATCATTTGGGAATATTGAAATATAATCTAATGCTTTTTGAGGACTTATAAAGCCTAATCACCATACAATATAGTTCATAGGAGTTATTACTTTCATTATTCCTTACAAGTCTATGAGACATTATGCCATTCTTCTTATTTTATTTCTGAAAAGACAGCCTGGAAGTATGGAATCATTAAAAAATGGCAAAGTAAAGTGTCTGGGACTAGAACTCGCATCACTAAGCACTAGAATGAAGAACTGCCTCTTGACCAATTCATTCTATCATTTCCCTTGAAAACAACAAAAAATAATGTTCTTGCCCTCAAGTAGAAAAGGAAATAGTACACACATATGGAGTAATTAATGCTAAATGCTCTCTGTAAATGAAAGCAAAAATCTGCTTGGACTGAGAAAGACAATCATTAGGGCACTGTGGCCAAGGATGGGCAAGAAGCAATGGACAGACACAGAAAATGACAGCTTCTAAGTTATCAATGAATATTATGTTTCCCACAATCGTATCATAGTGATCGCACTTGGTCATTGATGCTGTCTTACCAGTCCCACTCAAAGCCCCTCTTTGCCCTCTTTGTCATTTGAATTTACAAGTACAGATACCCAATCACCAAGCCATCCTCACTTTATGAGAATAATCCATACTGAGTTAAGACCCTTCGTCATCCTGCCTCAAAGGGGGACAGGGAGCTAATTCAGAACATATCTTACTTTCCTTAGATCATTCACGGCAAGTCAACCACCAGAGACATTCTCTGGGTGTCACCCTCTTTGTGCTTCATGTCCACAGCTCTAAATTATCACACTTCAGGTCTGTCCCTGTGGCTAGTCTTTGAATAAATGAGTAAAAGAAAGAAGAATGTGATAAATGTTGGTAAATAAGTTTAATCTTCAGCAGTTGGAGCACTGACGAAGAACTGATTATTTTAGAGTGAAAGGACCAATGAAAGTTTATTTCTATACAGTGCTTCTTGAAGTAATTCCTAAGCTGGAGACCAGCTCAATTGTGTCAATAATTTATTTGAATATATCAGAAATTAACCAGTACCAGAATGATTCACATGATTCACATGCACACACATACCCCCCCACACACACACAACCATTTGATGAAAATTATAGAGATAGAAATTTTAAAAAAATGATTGAGCAAAGGTTTTAGCAGAAGAAGATAATGGCAAATTTAGAAGTTGATATCAAAAAGAAGGAAGTGAGTAATTCTTTATTGGTAGGCTGGTCAAGGTCGGGTAGTGAGATGGACTTACAAGCTGAAATCTGCTGAAAATAAATCTCTAGAATAAAGGAAAATGTCTGAACTGGACAGCACTATTTAAGTTTTGTCAATATAGAAGTGATTTTTGAAAGAACTTCAGTAAAGGATGTTAACTGGAAAAAAATGTAGACAGAGTACTAAATCCCTTTAGGAATCATATTTCAGATCTGGGAAAAGATGAAAAACTGAAGGTGAAGAATAGAATAAAGAATGATGAGGATTAGAGAATAAGAACTATGTGCAGTCCATAAAAATAAAGACAGGAAGAAATAAGCTGACAACAATGTTATATGGTGAGTCAAGAATAAGGAGGAAGAGGGTAAGATTACTGAGCCAGTCTATGTCTTTTTTCCAATTCTCGCTTTTTTGTGGAGGAAGCACATTTATTGTGGTATTATTATGCTACATATATCAGATCATCCCCAAATCTATTCCCTTCCTAGTTTTTTACTTATTTTATGGTATTTTTAGTCTTGTATTCTTTTTTCCAATTTAAAGATTCCTAAGAATGAAGGTCCTGGCACAAGGTGGCAATGCCATACAAACCTGAATGGACACAGACATGAAAGAAAATAAATAGCCTTAGTGACTGGGAGATCATCAGAAGCAGGTGCTTCTGGGAACAGTGCTATTGCCACCCAGCTGTGAGTCTTTTATTCAAGAACACTTATTTTCATTTTAAGTATAAACTTTTAAGGTCATTTAAACCTTAAAGAGTATACATCATTTACGTGAATATTGAGAGTAACTTCAATGAATGTTTCATCTATAACCTCTTCTTGACATACATATCTGATTTATTACAGCTTCAGTGCTGTTAACTTACCATATCAGGCAAAATGCCAAACAAGTTAATTTTTTCTGTGAATGAGAGCAATTTTATCACTTACCATTTCTTTCTTTCTGCCACTTTTCCTTTTTCTAATACAGTAATACCATTCTTGACACAAAAACGAGGTCACATTTTATAAATTCCCTTTCATCTGTTAAATCATTCCAGGAATTGTGGAGAGCTCCTATAAGGACAAGACTGTGTCAATTACCATAATCACTTCCCGCTTCTTTCTCTCACAGACATTTGCCATTTAAGTTACAGCTTATTCTTGAATGTCTCTTGCTTTTAAACATCTTAGAGAATCACTGATTTCTTACATCAGGGTCAATTTATTAATTTTCCACCTTATGACACATTTGAAAAAGTTACTTTTCCCTTTTTTCATTTTAAATATCATTTTTACCAGGTAATCCATCACTTATCTACTTAATTATGAAAGTCTTTCTCTGTGTTCTTGGTGAAATTTTCAGTCAACTTAACCTAAATGTGTCATAATTTTTATAACATTGCAGAATATGCTTATTGATTCGTTCTTCGTTTCATCTGTGGCAAGTAAAAATCTTTATTGTTTTTTAGCTTTTCACCTGCAGCTTTATTCTTTTCTTCTTCAAATTTTTCCTCAAAATTCATTTAGTCATTACATTCTGAATTCTGAATTCTTCTATATTATTTTATAATTCCAATTACTAAAGGGGAAAAATGCTTACAAATTGGACCCAGACTAATTTTTCTATTAAATGAAAGTTAGCTATAATGAAAATAAACATTTCCAAACTCACAAGAAGAAACTGTTTTCAAAGCATCTAATAAATCTTTTTAAATGCTTTCATGATTAAGTCATGTTATTTCTATACATGGAAAAGTATTTAAAATCAAGGAGATGTTCTTCTTCACTATGCCAATGTTTAATTTGAATAAAATTGTGCCTGCTTTCCTAAATATGTTGCTGGAAACTTTCCTATAATTCTCTCATTCTAGAAAGCTCTTCTGAATTCTCTGTCTTTTCATCTACATTTTTTAAAAAGTATTCTTAAAACACTAACTTCCCTAAAAAGATTTTTCTATCCCTAGGCACTGTCTTGGGTCCTATTCTCCACCCCTACTGACTTTCCATTCCTTCTTTTCAAAACTTCTATAGAATTGCTTTGCCATTAAGCAGGAATAATAACTGGAAAAAATATAAATGACGAAAAAAGGAACTATGTTGTTAAACACATACAGTCTCTGATAAGTTCATTTCCTGGTAAACTCTTGGATTACTCCATTCCCTATCACTTGCTACCTATACTTTTGCAAGAATGCATTTTTAATGTATCTTAGCTTGCCATAAGCATGTACTGTACTATCAGTAAATATTTCCAATATTTCCTAGGAAGGAAATAAATATCTACCTTTTTCATTCAATACCCACTCCACTCGTGGAGGATTGGTCTTGTCTTAGATGTTCTACAGAAATTTTTGTTATCTGAGGATGGTTAGCACTCCTGAGTTACCTCTATCTAGAACCTCTCCCATCAGTTAATGCTAACAATTTGCTGCAGTGGTTTTGAGTACTTACATAGAATTCTCTTTCCTTCTTACATTCACCTTGGCATTTTTATCCTGAAGTAGCTTTTTAAGCAATGGGCTCATGCTTGGCACTTAAGGATATGGATGTGAAATATAGTCATGGGTTTTACTGATGTGCCCCATTTGGAATACGGGTAAATAATTGGAGCACTAATTATGTCAAATGTTCTGTTTTAAAATCGTAAGAATCCATAGCACTATTCAAAATGAGTTCCAGAAATGCAACTTTTTCTGCAAGAGTTCCTTATTTTGGACTACCAAAGGAAACATCTGATTATGATAACTGGCTTTAGCTTCAGAATATTGCATGTTGCTGATTATTTTTAAATTAAGTCAGGCATATTTCTTAATTATTCTTAATTTTCTAAAACC
Organism: Aplodontia rufa; assembly: GCA_004027875.1. Lineage (NCBI taxonomy): Eukaryota > Metazoa > Chordata > Mammalia > Rodentia > Aplodontiidae > Aplodontia > Aplodontia rufa. The sequence continues at coordinate 20,500 of PVKS010003458.1, read as the reverse complement.
AAGCCTTTTCATTGTAAAATTAGGGAAAGTTCCTACATCTGACAGTTCTGGATTATGTGGAAATGTGAAAATATGCTTACATCGCTTTCAATGGTGCCTGGCAATGTTAAGCAAGCACCTGATGACAGATATTGCTGGATACCAACTCTATAGCTGTGTTTTCATAAATGCTTCCATGGTTTGATTCCAATGTTGATGCTGTTAAGGATAACAACAAGAAAAAGCAACATTTACAGGTAATTAAATGCTCTAAAAACTGCCAAAGAAAAATGTTAAAGAATTTTTTTTTCAAGTTGATAATTTTTATGCAATCTTTCCTTGCTTTTGTCATGGGATTCTTTGGGATGTTGTTAAGGGAACAAATCAGATCACATGTCTTTATGAAGCAAAGGATTTGCTCTTTCAGTCTTGACTCATTATGGAAACATGCTAAATAATGCCTGAACAAAGACCCTTTATCCACACCCTTTTATCCTCCAGAGATGTTCATATTGCTGATATGCTTTGAAATTGTCATTTTCTTCTTGATATTGATGTAACCATGCCTTTCATATGCCCATTGGTCACATTGCACATTTTATGGAAGAGGGTGTTAAATGTAATTAAAAGTTGGGGTAAGTGTAAGTATTAACAGAAGAGACTGGGTGGCCCTGAAGCACATTACTAGCATCCACAGTGAAATGTCAATGCATCATCAAGTTTTAGGGCAAATGGTTCTATGGCTTTTACCCACAAGTAGCATGCTGATTTGAAATTATAGCATATTTGGGGTCTTGGGGTTTAAAAGAAATAATGTTAAGAGGCTAATTCTAATTAACATTACATTTTTACTTTTTTGGAAGTCATTCAATTTTAAAAAGTCACAAATTAATACTAGTAAGTAATGCTATATAATGATCACTATCTGAAATGCAATAATTTAAAAATTAACAACTTTCTGTTTGGAATATTCACTATCACTTTAAAATGATGGACAAAATTATGTTAGTTGCCAAATAAATAACTCAGAGGTTTTATTCAATTCTATAGTGGTACAGATTTTATTGATAAGAGGTTCTGAGTTCATAATGGTAACAAAGAACAAGGTATAATTATTTGTTTTGGGAAACTTGCCACAACAGATGTCCTGCTTTTACAATTTTTTTTTTAAGAGAAAGAGACAGTCAGAGAGAAACCAAGAATCAATTTTATTTTGTTTTTCACGTGGCTTTTGTTGCTCTGACACTTTGTTGAGAACGTGGTGCTAGTGTTTGAACCTGCGTCTTCGTGCATGCCAGGCAAGCACTGTATATACTGAGCCACCGCTCCAGCCTCTTACAATAATATTTTTTTCCTACCCTCAGACAATGTTCTAAGATTATATCTGCCTAAAGGATTCCTTATTGATATGTTAAGAATGTTGTAAGAAATCTAAATTGTCTTTACAAAATAAAAACTAAAAATTTTAACTTGTACATAAGGTATTTCAAGATTGTTTTTAAGTACATTTGTGTGTGTTTATTATTTCAGAATATTATATTGGCATTTAAAATATCAAATATGTTCAGACACATTTCAGGAAGAATTGTGATCTTTAGTGGAAGGGAGATGAGGAAAAGGGTAAATGAGAACTGATTATCATCTTTCTTCACCCACAGCCAAGAAAAACAGTAGAGAGAGACCCTGCTAAATGGTAAACATTCCAATTCTCCACTTTGAAATGAGTTAATTGCCTGCCTTTGATTTCCTTTTGTTCATGGCTTAGCTTAGAAGAATATGTAACTTTTCATAACTCTGAATTAAAATATATATATATATATATGTATGTATGTATTTATTTTATAACATTTAATTGAAATTAGGTAGACTACAGAAAAGATTTTAAATAAAAAATGGGGCTCTTATTTTAACTTTATAGTAAATGATAGAACTAGTATCTTATTGTAAAAAGTATTATGTATAAATATCTAAACTATATAAATTATATATATGATATATATTCAAACATAGAAAAATGGTAACTATGTTAGGTAAAAGATACGTTCAAAAATTTAACTGAATGATCATTTTACCATGTATGAATATATAAACATGAGGTGTACACCTTAAACACACAAATTTTTAATTTTGTCAAATATAACTCAATAAATTTGAACAAAAGGAAGTTCTTGAAAGAAAGAAAGTGATATAGGTGAGAAACATTGATCTATACACTCTAAATAGGAACATTGGATTCAATAAAGTTATTCTTATTGTTCTTATACCTTATTTATCCAACAGAAAAAATATTTTCTCAGTATAATATTTCAAAAAAATGTAATAAATCATATATTCTTTTTAATTGTAGTGTGATTGTTTTATTTTAATTCAACTTTTCCAACATGGATTTAATTTATTTTTAAATTTTTTTGTAATTTAAACTTATTTTAAATGATGTATAAAAACACCAAAATTCCAGTTAATTTTCCAATGCATGTATACATTGTGTAATATTTTAGTCAAAATAAATATATGTCTCCTCAAAAATTTATCACTTTCTTGTGTTGAAATTTTTTAAAAATTCTTTCTTCTAGAATTTTGAAATAGACTGTCCAGGTCAGGCCTAGTTGAAACCTGAGACAGGCTGGAGATGAGAAAAAACACAGGCCAGAGACCCAGATGGAACATTGTCTCTTTATTCAAGCTTTACATCTCTTTTTATAGTCCTCCTAAGGAAGTTACCAAGGGTTACGCAGATTTTGAGTACAGACAAAACTTAGGAACATTCTGTGGTTAGTACATTCTGACACACCCTGTTTTATCTGCAGGACAATTAGCAAGCTTAACAAAGCACAATCTAGCAGCCCTTCCTGAAGGAGCTTATGCAAATAGTAACATGATCATGCGAGGACAGCTGAGAAAATGGAGTGAAGGTCAGATCCCAACAATTCCCCCTTTTTATTTTAATTGAAGGTGTCCAGGATCTGTTAGGAAGGCATCAATTCCATCTTACCCATCATTGATATAAGGACTCGTGTCTCCTTCAACACATGAAACCATACTTGGGGGAGGGGGTCTTGCCCCTGCTGCTGTGCCAACAGGATTTGTTGCATTGCATGATTTTTAGTCTGTTGCTGTTGCCATATCTGCTGCAAGAGCAATAAATGAAAAAAAAATATACCCAAACTTAACACTGCAATTCAGGCAGCAATGCCAGACCAATTTTTTAACAGGTTAAGGGCTTTTGACATCCAGGTAGCCAAGCAAGATAAAGACATAGGTGGAGGGGCTGGAGCGGTAGCTTAGCGGTTTTGGCGCTTGCCTGGCAAGCACTAGGACCTGGGTTCAAACCCCAGCACCACGTACACAACTGAGTGTTGGAGCAACTAAGGCCATGTGAAAAACTAAGTAAAGTTGTTTCTCTCTTTCTCTGTCTCTCTCACTGTCCCTCTCTCTTTAACAACAACAACAACAAAAAGACATAGGTGGAACTCGGGTCTCATTCAGAGCCTTAATTTCTCTAATTAACAAAGTGGTTAAATTCCTAACCTTGTTGTTCCAAGGGCCTTTCACCATCTCTCTTAGTTGAGATATAGACGTAGACAAATTGTGCATAGTATAAGAAACAGGTGTTACACAAATATCTTTGAACAGTGGGGAACAAGACATATGTGAAATATCATACAGTAATTCTATTTCTTCTTGTATCAAGTTAGTTTTTTTTGGTTTAACAGCATCATGCCTGCTTGCAAATGTTCATTAATTTACTGTTGAGTACTTAGGGCAGTAGCAGTTTGCTCAACCAACTTATTCACAACTGTCCCTGTGGCCCCTGAATGGTGCATAGCCAGTCCCACGGCAGTAGCAGCCACAGTTGCAGCCACGATGGCTGCCACAACAGCCGCTGTAAATCCGAAGTCCCTTCTGGTTTGATAGAGCTGAACGTTCTGGGCATTCACCTTCTTCTACTGGAACAGGAATCATTGTGGGGACATGGACAACAAGGGATGAGTCATGAAATCCCTCCTAGCAGGAACAAACCCAGTACGACTTCGCGTCATTTTGATGTACCTGTCCCATCAGAAACAGAAAGCTGACACACAAGGTGTTCCAGAATCCACCAGGGACCATCATTATCCTGGGGAAAAACACAAACACTACTTCAACTCCAGATTAAGACTGGGTCGGGTCCATGCCATTGATTATCAGTGGGATCCCTCAACATGACCTGTGCATAGGGTCAGCCACTAGGATGCCAATGGTGTTCAGCTGCAGTATTATTGTTCACATCCAAAGTTAAAAAAGTAAAAATAAAGAGGATATGATTAAGTAGGTCTCTTGGAGCAATATACTCCCCTTTTTTATTTTTAAGTAGATAATTTTTGATGGTGAGATGTGTATGCTCCATGATACCTTGACCCTGGGGATTGTATGGAATGCCTGTTTTATGCGTGACCTGATAATGTGTGCAGAATTGAGCAAACTTGGTGCTAGTATAACTAGGTCCATTATCAGTCTTGATTATCTAAGGTACCCCAAGAACAGAGAATGCATATTTACAATAACATCCCTTACCTTTTCTCCAGAATGTGGGGAAGCAACAATAAACCCAGAACAGGTATCAATGCTGACATGCACAAATTGTAATTTGCCAAAGGAGGGGATATGGGTAACATCCATTTGCCATACATGATTGTGTAAAAGTACTTTAGGATTCACTCCATAATGAGGGACTGGAAGCAGTGGCTGACATTAGTGCAGGAAGCAACAATGTGTTTTGCTTGTTCTTTGGAAATAAGGAAGTGATATTGTAAAGAGTGACTATTGAGAGGAAAAAAATTGTTTGCTCGTTTGGCCTACTGCACAGTCATGTGCAAGGGGGCATGAGTGAGAGCATCAGCTTGGGCGTTACCCACAGACAAGGGCCCAGGCAACCCAGTATGTCCTCTAACATAGGTAATAAATAATTTATATTTTCTATGCCACAAAAGAGATTGAAGTTGATGAAACAATGCTGTTGCTGGAGACCCTTTTCCTATATTTCCCATTGTTTCCAGCCATGGAACGGCTTGTGCAACATAGTAACTATCAGTACATAAATTCAGAGCTTGTGGAAATTTCTGTAAAGCCGTAATGACAGCAATTAGCTCTACCAGGTGAACAGATTTATAGGGTGCCTGAACATGGAAAGCATCATTACCAGTGACCACTGCAGCCCAGCAACCTGTAGAAGGTGAGCCACAAAAGAAGTAAAAGGTTCATCAGGGCCCTGAATAATTTTTGCTAATTGCTCATGTAGGTCCTGTTTTGAAGGAATTGATCCCCATGCTCTTCTGGCACAGGTAGCAATCTGGGCATACACGCCAGGGTCATAAAGCACTGTGATTGAGTTTCTGCAAATTATCCCTCCACAGTTAGCATATCAATATTTCTTTGAGGGAAGCCCACCTGAGCATTCTCGCGAGCAGTATCAGAACAGTTCTCATGGTAAGAAGCCCTCCATAGCAAATAGTCCCTGGGTTCTAAGGTAGCCTTGCAAATTGTTTTCCAATCTTTTGGAACAAGATTTTTATCTACTAGAGAGACTACCATTGCCTTAGTAAAGGGTGCTTGAGGACCATACCGATGAATAGCCTCCTTAGGAATTTTATTGTCTTTAAAGTCAAGAGGCTGATACTGACGTATTCTCCCTCCTGCACCATCTTCTACCTCTATTACAGAGAAATTGAGTCTATCTCTCCTGGACACCAGAGGGTCTTTTAACTCAAGTTTTATATTCTCCAATTGCTCCTGTAGTTCCTTCAAAAGAGAGAAAACATTGGGACCATGGGGAGGGGCTGTAGCGTTCAGAAAGGGGTTGGGGGCTTCAGGATATTGGGGTGCTGCATATTCCACATTGAGCAAAGCCAGCCCCTTACTAGAATCGACCAGCTTTAGTTGATGTAGAACACTCCACGCCCCTGAAGTTGACCCTTCATGAGAATCAACAGATTCCTTTTCCTGAACCTCACTGAGTGACTCTACACGGTCCTGAATAGCCTCTCTAAGTAAAGTATCTGGAGAATGCAGAGCATCTCTCACTAATTTCCATAAGGACATAGTGGACAGTGGAAGAGAATCAGGACCATGAGTTTTTAAGTATTTCTGCAAATCATCTTTTTTGTTTTTTAAAGAAGGAGACAGGTGTTGCTGCCTCAGACATGCCTGGGTGTGAGCAGGGCAATCCGAACCAGCCGGATTGCCCCCCTGGGAGCCAATCAGGAGGATGAGTGCTGGCGGCTGAACCCCAGATCCCCCTAGCTGGAGATCCCTTCCCTCTCGGCTGGGGAAATGATTCAACCACACACAGTGGATGGCAGTCCAGAATCCATTTATTTCAAGGCACATGGATTTTTACAGGGAGGGGAGACAGCTAAGGAACTAATTGTGAAGCAGCAGACTGGCTTATCCCAGCCAATGAGGGACTGCTATGTTGGTGTTGTCAGCTATCACCAACCAGAAGGTACAGAGAGAAAGAGGAAGCAGCCTTCAGGCACGTGCTCTTTTTTGCTCAGAGCGTGCAAAACATGAAAGAGGAAACCTAAGAGGAGAGGAAGAAGTGTCATGGCGTCCGGTGCAGCGTTTGTATTTTGCACAGTGCCCAACAGACAGGGAGAGAGAGAGGGGGAGAGAGAGAGAAGCAATTTTTATTTAGTTTTTCATGTGGCTTTCATTGCTTCAAGACTTTGCTGTGTACGTGGTGCTGGGGTTTGCACTCATGTACTTGAGCATGCCAGGCAAGCACCAAAACTGCTGAGCTACCACTCTAGCCCCTGCAAATTATCTTTAACATGCATCTAATCTGGAGTAGTTAACATTCCTTGAACTGTACACCATGGGACTGCCAGGTGAATTGTGGAAATAAAAGACCTAGCAGTTTCTAGTTTAATACCTGTGCCTTGAGCTTGCAATATTTTGTGTAGGTCCATTACCAGTTGAGCTTTAGAGCCTTCAGACCCCATATTTCTTGAAATGATTCTAATTCACCCTCTCTACTTACCTCTGGCCAGAGCATTTTCCAGGGGGCCCCTCGGCAATGTCTCCCATACTCAAGTCCCTGTTCGGGTGCCACTTGTCCAGGTTAGGCCTGGTTGAAACCTGAGAGACAGGCTGGAGATGAGAAAGAGCACAGGCCAGAGACCCAGATGGGATGGTCTCTCTTTATTCAAGCTTTACATCTCTTTATAGTCCTCCTAAGGAAGTTACCAAGGGTTATGCAGATTTTGAGTACAGACAAAACTTAGGAACATTCTGTGGTTAGTACATTCTGACACACCCTGCTTTATTTGCAGGACAATTAGCAAGCTTAATAAAGCACAATCTAGCAGCCCTTCCTGAAGGAGCTTATACAAATAGTAACATGATCATGCGAGGGCAGCTGAGAAAATGGAGTGAAGGTCAGACCCCAACAATAGACAGTATATTTTTTGCTATCTATAGTTACCCTACTGTGTGATATCCCACAAGAATATTTTATTCATATTTTGTGTGTACATACATATAGAATATATGTCAAAATTTGACAAATGGTATTTTAAAATACTAAATTGTAACCATAAATTGCACAAATACAGTAAAAGATAAAATAGTTACAAAGATCAAGACATGAAAGAGAAAGCTGAATAAATAAATATAGCTATGAAATTATCTACAATAATAATTTCAATGTCAATGGCCTAAATACACTAATTAAAAGATAAAAATTGGGGTTAGGAATTTGGCTCAGTGGCAGAGCACTTGCCTAGCACGTGCAAGGCACCAAGTTTGGTCCTCAGCCCTGAAAAAAAAAAAAAGATAAAAATTCCCACAGTGGTCAAAAACCAAGAACATAATGTGTGTCATTTATAAGATCCAATTTTATATATATAGAAACACATGGAGTAAATATGGAGCTAGAAAAATGTATACCATGCTAACAGTAATAAAAAAAAAAACCTAAAATAACTATAAGAATATGGCAGACATAAGAGGAAGTGAGGATATCAGAGATCACCAAATAACTTTAAATAATGATAATGGGCTGAGTATTTCACAAAGACACAACAATTTTAGCTATATTTATTTCTAACAGACAAAATATACAAATTGTACACACTACTGGGGTATCATATGATGTTACAGTACAGGATACATTGTATATTTATATGATATTAAAAATATCCACCTACACAAACATTTATCTTTTCTTTATGGATAATCTTTAAAATTCTTTCTTTTGGAGTTTTAAAATATATAGTACAATATTGCTGTGTGTAGTCACCCTACTATACAACTGGATTCCAGAAATTCTTCTTTCTAACTGTAATTTAGTAACTGCTGATTAGTCTTTTCCCATTTTACTCTCTTTATCCATTTCTCCCAGCCTCTAATAAGAGCTATTTTTGTTGCCAATTTTTATGAAATCAACTTATGTTCTTGATAATAGAGTGACAAACTGTGTGAAGTAAAGCTCTACAGGACTGCAAGGATTAACAGATAAATTCATTATTATAGATGGAGACTTTAACTCCCTTTTATCAGATTCAACAGAGAAAACCTGTAGGGACAAAGTTGAGCTATACAGCCTCATTTATCAACTGATTTACGTCTGTATATTTCTTCATCCCAAAGATCATGGCATTGTGGTCTGAGAGTATACATGGGATTATATCAACTTTTTTGAACTCGTTAAGGTTATCTCTGTGGACTAGGATGTGGTATATGTATGAGAAGGATCCATGAGCTGCTGAGAAGAAGGTAAATTCAGCCAATTTAGGATGAAATTTTCTGTAGATGTCTGATAAACTCAATTGGTTAATAGAGTTGTTCAGATTGGAGATATCTTTGTTGATTTTTTGTTTTGATGAATGGTCTGATGTTGATAATGGTGTTTTGAAGTTTGCCAGTGTTATTGTTTTCAGATCAATGAGGGGTTTAATGTCCTTGAGTATTTTTTCCATATATTTGGGGAAGTTGTGATTGGAGGCATAAATGTTAATTATCATTATGTCTTCTTGGTGAATTTTCCCTTGCTTGGTGAGTTGTATGATGTAGTGTCCATCTTTGTCCTTTCTGAGCAGTTTTGGATCAAAATTAACTTTATCAGATATTTGGATTGCCATGCCAGCTTGCTTTTTTGGACCACAGGCCTGATAGACATTTTGCCAACCTTTCACCTTCAGTCTGTGTCTACTTTTGCATGTGAGGTGTTTCTCCTGTAGACAACAAATTGTTGGATTTTGTTTTTTGATCCAGTAAGCTAATCAATGTCTTTTAATTGGGGCATTGAGACCATTCACATTCAGAGTTAGAATACATATGGGAATCTGAGTCACAGACTTTGTAATTGTTGCTGCGTTTTGCACCATCTTGAGTCTCTTTCGGTGTGTATTGTGATTACAGACACTCTCTTGTTTAAGGATTTAGAGAATTGTTAGCATGTTATTTTGAATGAAGAATTTCCTTGAGAATATTCTGTACTGTAGGGTTTGGGTTCATGTATCTTGCTAGCTTGAACTCCTCATTGAAATATTTAATTTCTTCATCACATTTAAAGCTGAGTTTTGCAGGGTGTATTATTTTTGGCTAAAAGCTGTTTTCTTTCAAGGTTTGCAAAATATTGTTCCAAGCTCTTCTGGGCTTCATTTTCTGACCTAAAAAATCTATAGTGATTCTAATTGGTTTTCCTCTGAATGTGATTAAGGACTTTCCCTAGCTGCTTTTAGAATTCTGTCCTTAGTTTCTCTGTGAATCATTTTATAAATGATATGTCTTGGTGAATTTTTCATTTGGTTAGGTCTGTTTGGTGTCCTATAGGCATCTTGGATTTGATATTCTGGGTCATTCCTGATATGAGGAAATCTCTCCTTGATAATTTCACTTAATATATTATTAATGACCCTAGTTTGTTGTTCAATGTTTTCCTGCAGCCCAAATACCCTCAGATTATTTCTTCTCCTCTCCTCAAATATTACTTGGAAGTTCTGGTCATGGACTATATGTTTCTTTTTTTGTCTGTCCTCTTTGAACTCGACATTGCTCAACTTGTATTCAGTATTTGATGTACATTCTTGGAGAGCTGAGGTTCTATTTTTGGTTCAGTTTAGTCCGATGTTAGCATTTTCTAGTGAGGATTTGATTTGATTGACAGTATTTTTCAATTCTGATAGTTCTGTTACATCTCTCTCCAGAATGTCTTACTTTTTATAAATATAGTCTTTCATTTCATGGAATTGTACCCTTATTTCCTTATAAAAGTTATCTCTCATCACTTGAAACTGATCTCTGATTTCTTTCCTTAATTCTTTTTTCAACTCCTTGATTGAGTTACTAATCATAGTGTTGATAAATTTTTTCTTGGTTTTTGTCTAGGACCCCAACATGGATTCCTTGGATGGAGAGCTGTGAGGTTGATGATAGGAGTAATTTCCCCTTTTCCTCATTTTCAGATACAGGAGTTGTGGCTTGAAGACTGACAGTGAGTGTTACTCTTGTAAGTATTATTAGAGCTTCTTATGCCTTTGCTTCATGGGCTGTGGTGCTATTTGGGAAGCACAGATCAACAGCTGCCAGTCCAGTCAATGAAGAATTATGAGCCTAGAGGTGCATATACTAAACAGTTTCAACTAAAACAGTTATAATGGTGACTGTCACCTATAGGAGTGGTTCTCCATGAGAGCTCTGACAATATATTAAGATAGCCAGCAAGTTCCCATTTTGAAGAATGAACTTCAGTTCAGTTAGCAAGGCCTCTGTAGATGGGGGGAAGTACAATATAGAAATCCAAGGAAGTGGGGTAGGGAGGTAGTATGGAACTCATGAGTTAGAATAAAGAACTTGAAGATGCTAGTGTGAAGTTGACTATTCAATGAGGAATAAAGAAAAGATAGAGATGGGGTGTGAATAGGGTAAACGCTTTGAGTGAGGAAGAGAGAGAACAGCATATAATTTAGGAATTGATAGAGTACAGTGAAGAAGAGATTAAATGATGCATGTTTATCCTCAACCCAAGTAGACTGAGAGCTAGTTTTCTAACTTAACCAATTGTGGACAGTGATAAAGTGAAGGAGATATAGGATCTGCTGGAGAAAGAAAAAGAACAAGAAAGAAAGAAGAAAAAAAAGAAAGGAATAAAATTTAAAATAAGATAGAGAAAACAGATCCTAGGGGAAGCAAAGATAACTGTGGTAAAATATAGGAGGGGTAAAAGAGATATTAATAAGATTTAGGTAATCACATAAGGGTAGAAGCTCACGTATGTAAATTATGCAGGTCAGGTCAATATCCTTCAGATACTAAATTCGGTGACCAGAATCCCTCTTCTCAGGAGTCAGGACAAGGATAGATAGGATAGACAGGAGGGAAGAAGATAGAAAGTGGAGAGAAAAGAAGAAAACAAAATGAACAAAGACAAAAACAGAAACAAAAAGAGAAAAAAAATCATAATAATAAAACATAAAAAAGGAGAGAGAAAAAACCCAGAAAACAAAAGTATAGGGAAACAAAAACAGCTAGTGTCTTTATATTTCCATGAACCGATCAACTTTTCCAGTTATTACACCAATACATGTTGAGAACAGGAGAAGAAAGAAGAAAGAAAGAGAAAGAAAAAAAAGAATCGAAAGAAACAAAATACACACACACACACACACACACACACACACACATATATATATATATATATACAAAGTAAGATAAAAAGTGAAAATTCTCAATGAAAACTTGCAACTACTAGACAGTAAGAGTGTCTCTGAGCCCTTTGGGAGGAGATGTTCACTGGCCATTTGGGTTTCAATATCAAGGTCTGTCAGTCTGTAACTATATGATCTCACCAAGAAGATTGGGATGTCCTCAGTCTCCTATGATTTCTAGGAGGGCATTCCAGTGAAGAGTCCTAATCCTGGTATGCCCTGAACTTTGCCAGCCTCCCAGGGGATCTGAAAGTCAGAAGTCCAAAGGCTTTGTGGGTTTAATGAGCAGGGATTGTGAGATGTTTTCTATTCTCCCTCTGCTGAAAGTTGCATACACTGTCTCTTCTGGCAGAAGACTCAGAGCCTTTAACTTGTCACATGCTCCTTCTTGCTGAGGTGGGGGGTGGAAAGAGCTGAGAAATGCTCCCCTTTACTGCACAAACACAAGTCCCCCTAAGCAAGGTGTAGACTGGACCTGTCCAAAGTCTTCCATTCCTGGTTCAGTCTGTGATCAGTGACCATCTCCTGATGGAGCTTTCAGAGCCTGCTCTGAAGACCCAGAGAGTGTGGGATAGTGGCTGTCTTATGGAGCTTTAGATGGCCGCTCAGCAGGAGAGGTTCAGCTCTCCCTCTAGGCATCTTGCCAAGCTAGGCACCTCTGTGGGTAACTTCCAAAGACAGTTCTTGCCAGACACAGTGTATGATCCGGATGGGTGTCTGCAAATGCAATCCTCCATGCTCTGTTTTTATAAAGCAGAGGTTACCAGCACCGTTCTGATCGCTGACTCCTCCCCTGCTCATGGACCACATAGGCAAAATGTAAACAAAGGCAGAGAAGCTGCTGCAGGACCATAAAAACCCCCTCTTTTTCTCCACGTGCTTCTCCCAGGTCTCTGCTCCTCAGAAATACTACGCAAACTAGTACTGGGATTTCAAAAAGATAATCCCCAATATGCACCTCTAAAAACTGAAGATTAGCTAGGATTTTCCCAATCAGTCTGGGAGCCTCAGGAACAGTCACCTCCCTTCAGCTTGCCATATTCCTCTAACCAAATGAAAATGAAAACACCACTTTTCAAAATACAAATATTCAGAAATATATAGCATTCAGTGAAAGCAATGCTTTGGTAAAATTTATAGAATTGAATCCATATATGAGAAAAGAAGAAATTTTCAGTTTTAGTAATCTAATATCAAACATTAGAAAATTATAAAAAGAAGAACAAAGTAATTCCAAAGTGAGCACAAGAAAAGAGGAAAGAATTAGAGCAGAAATCATTAAAAAAAAAAACAAACAAACACAAAAACCATAGCAAAAACCAAAGAGACAAAACTCTCATACTATGAAAAAATGAATGAAATCAGTAAATTTTTAGTCTGGATAAGGAAGAAAAGAGAAAGAGAAACAAAATTACTAATATCATACATGAAGGAAAGTGCATAACTATAATAATATCCTATGGACATTAAAGGAATAATGAATAAATATTATGAACAGTTCTATGTCCATACATTTGATCAACTACAATAAAAGAGTGATTCTCTGAATGACAAAATCTGCTAAAACTCACATGGGATACAACAGAAAAGCTGAATAGGAACATGTCTATTAAAGACAATGAGTCAATAATTACCGATGTTCCAAAACAGAGAGCATTATTCAAAGTTGAACCTGTTGGTAAATTCTGGAAAATTGCACTAAATATTTTAAAAAGGAAATTATACTGATCATCTATGATCTCTTCTAACCTGTGGAAAAAGAGGGCATATTCCCTCACTCATTTTTTGAGGTCAGAATTACCTTAATACCAAACCAAAAATCTTATAAGAAAAGAAGACTACAATGCGGTATCTCTCACAAATAAACATGCTAACATCTTCAATCAATCAATAGCAAATTGAATCAAGAAACATGAAAAATGATCACCATGAATAAGTAGGATTTATAGCAAGTATGTATGGCTACGTTAAAATCTAGAAATCAATTAATGCTATTCATCACATCCACAGGCTAAAATAAAATCATGAGGTTAGTTTAATATAATTACACAATGAATTTTTCTTTGAAAAAAAAACAAGAAACTTCCATGCAAAAAATTCTTAGCAAATTAGTGCTATAGTGGGGATTTCTCAACTTGCTAAAGAACATTTAAAAAAAAAAATCTTTAGATATTATATTTAATAGTGAAAAACCAGAAGCTTTCCCGGTAAGATCACAAATGAAACAGTGTGCCATCTCTCACTACTGCTTCTCAATGTCATATCAAAACTCCTGTATAACACAATAATTTTGAAAACAATTATACATATAGAGAAGAAATGAACATTCCATTGGTCACATGTGACATGAACATGTAGAAAATGTGGAAGAATCAGCAAAAAATCTTTTTTGTTACTGATCATTGTAAGGTTGTAGGGTATGGAATACTCAATTGATTATTTTCACCATCAATAAAAAATGATTTTAAAATAGAAGTACATTGCTTTTTATGTATTTTTATCCCCAAAATGAAATAATGAGGTATAAATCTAAGAAAATATATAGAAGATCTGCATGCAGAAAGCTATAGAACTCTGATGAAAGGTAGCATAATTTTAAGAATAACTAAAATGAAAGATTTCTCATGCTTACAGATAGGACAATATTATTAAAATGCCAGTTCCTCCTTATTTATCCACAATTTCAGCACAATCCCGATCAAAACTCTGGCAATTAATTATGTAGTTGTTGACAAATATATTCTATGGTTTTACATGGAGAAAAAGTCCCTGAAACAATCCCTTAGTATTGAAGAATAGAGTTGGACAACAGCCACTACCCTATGTTACAACTCGCTAGAAAGGTTAAATAATCAAAAAAGTATGGCATTGGCAAATAAATAATTAAATAAATAGATAAAAAAGATAAATCTAAGTGAAAAAATGCAAACCTATAAATTATAGGGTAAATTCCTAGGTGAAATTGGGTATAGCAGTGACTATTTACATATAATAGCAAAGTTATGATCTGTAAGAAAAATTGGAAACCCGAACTTCATTAAAATTAAAGACTTCTGTTCACTGTCAATAGAATGGGAAGACAAGTCATAAACTAGGAGAAAATATTTCCAAGAGACACATCTTACAAAAAAATTGTTACTCAGAACATATACAGAACACTTAACACTCAACAATAAGTAAGTGAACAATTTGATTTTAAAAGTAGGCAAAAGGTCTGAGCAAACACCTCAGATGAACAGAGAGTTAATAAGTGATATGAAGAGATGTTCAGTATAATGGTTTAGAGAGTTGCAAATTAAAATTACAGTAAGACACATTTTACATCATAAGTGTGATTTTGTTTGCACAAATGTATACATTTTAAAAATATTGTACTTGTGTATTTTTTATTTTTTTTTTTAGAAAGTAAGAGAGAAACACACAGTGAGTGAAAGAGAGACAATTTTATTTTTTCATCTGGTTTTCAGTTTTCCTCAGCTTAGATGTGTATGTGGTGTTGGGATTGAACCCAGGTCCTTGCATATGCCAAGAAAATGTTGGATCTCTCATGAGATAATCTGGAAAAAGATGTGAACTGTCATTTTAATGTTGAAGAAATTTTTTCCTCTTGAATACAGTAGAAATATCACTTCTGTAATGATGCTCCCCGTAGCGCTTTGGAGCAGACAGTAGGCGAGATGACCAAAGTCAGCTGGGCCGCTCATCTCGGAAGGAGCCAAACAGGACAAACAGTGGCCGGGGGAAAAATTCAGGCTCACATGTGGATGGCTGTTTGAAACTTCTCCGTTTATTTTTCCCGCATATCCGTAGATATAGCGAGAGCAGGCTACTAAGGGACCAATAGTGAAGTGGTAAACTAGCTTATTTCAGCCAACGAGGGACTATTATGTTGGTGGCATCATCTATCATCGACAGGGAAGATGCAAAGAGAAAGAGAGAAAGTAGCACTCCAGCGCAGGCACGTAGCTGGCCTTGCTAACAGCGCGGGAAATGTGAAGGGGGAGGAGAGAGAAGTATTATGGCGTCCAATATGGTGATTTTTCTCTTGCACAGAGCTCCACACCGTAAATCATTTCTGCATCAATGAGTAAATGTTTTTCCCCCAGGAAGTATACATATAATTTAAGTTTTTCACTATGCTCACAAGAATTTTTAAAGATATTTTTCAAAAAGTCAATTATTTCAAAGTATTTTAACATGTGCATATGTTTTTTTAAAACATAGTTCTTGAAAGTATACTTCATTCTTAGGAAAAGAAGGAAGGGAAATTTATCACAACAAATGTGAAATAGGAATAACTCAATAACATTGATGATACAGATTGCAATTAAGAACTTTTGTTCCACTACTGTAACAGTGAGGGATATAGGTTTGAACATTGTATTTCTAATTTAGTAATTTCCTAATTGTGGATAAGATGATTAAATTATGTTTAACTGATTTTTACCTTTTATAAATTGAGTTTATTATTGTTATCTACTTCAGTTTTATATGTGTGAAGTTAAAGTATTTTAATATAAAAAGTGATTTAAAATATCTCAAAAAGACCAAGAACTCAATTAGTGTTAACTACATGTGCTATGTTTAACTTTGATATATTATCCCTACAATCTGTAAACATTCTGTTAGACACAACTTTTTTTTTCATACATTTCTGTTTTATTTTCATTGTGCATCTAAAGCAGAGTAGAGCTTAGTTTTTAAGTTATACCCAAATTTGGACATGCTGCAGATGTTTTTAAAACTAAATTTTTTTCCACAATTTTAAAATTCTGCCTATGATTCTTGGGTGAAGTTCCACTTTCTCACTATAAAATATACAGAGAGTTGACTTTCACTTCTTATTTCACACTTGTTCATCAGTACCTAGGACATTGCTATATTATAAGACATTTCCTCGAGATTCAAAGTCAAGACTGGAAAAGCATTTCCTTTCATGTTCCCATGATATTATGAGAGCTAAAAGACCATCTTATTAAATTAAGAATTTGTTGGATACTTTACCTATTTAAAAGTTGTTAAGAAAATTCAAGTGCAGTCAGACACTGTTTCAAACACCTATAAACGCAGCAGCTGGGGAGGCTCAGCAGGAGGATCACAAGTTCAAAGCCAGCCTCAGCAACTTGGTAAGACCCTGTCTCAAAATAAAAAAATAAAAATAGAAAGTGTTGGGGATGAAGTTCAGTGTTAAGCACCTGTAGGTAAAACCCCTGGTGTCAAACCAAAATAAAAATTTAAAAAAAGGAAAATTCAGTAGAATAAAAAAAAAAAGGCCAGTTTTTTGAGATTTTATTCTATAGGTCATTTGAATGTATAACTTATTATATTAGATAACTAAATATTACATTCTTTGGCAATCACAATATTAAATGGTAATATATTTTAAATTAATTATATATATATATTCTAAAACAATACCATATTTTCCTGTCACAATAAGATTTCAAATTTTTTATTAATATGACACAATGAAACCTGTTATTCTGTATAATAAATCTGCAATGATAGAAAACATTTTAGCAAATATACTAATGTACATAAAAAGTTAATAAATTTTTCATTGAAAATAAGTCTCAGTGTATGATTCACATAAATAAAACAGACATGATTTTTCTGATGACAGTAATGAATATATGTCAAATTTTAGAGAAAGTAAATTATTATGACAGTAGAGGAAATGTCTCCAAAGGGGCACAAAACCACATTTCATTGTTATCAAAATATAGTCTACCTCATGTATTTTATTATTCTGGGAGTTAGTTATAGAATTTTCAAACTCAATGAACTCTACATTTAAAATTTTCTGTGGATAATATTTATATAAATACCTAACAGTTCAAAAAGTTTATATAAATGTATATATATATATATAGATATAAATATAGATATAGGTAAAGACATATATATCATCTATCCATTTATCTTCTATCTATATATGTGTGTATACACACACAGAAAATATCCTACCACTCATACCAAACTAAAAAAAGAAAAGCAAAAATAAAAAACCACTCTAGGTCTAGTTCTATGGAGGACTCAGTTTTGGGGGGCCAAGTTCTCACTATAGGCTCTCATTTATCAAATTTCACTGAAAGATAATCCAGGTAAGACAACAATATATATGGTAGCCTCTGAAATCAGAGCTGATGGTTATTATTTTAGTCAATTTTTTTCAACATTTTCATCTGGTTAGAAAAAAAGCAATAAAAATTTGAAATGAAAAGCAGCTATAGCCTGAGTAACTAAATATTGAACCAGGATGAATTACAGCAAAGGACTATTTTCAAGATCCTTAGATCTCCTTCAGATACATGTCTTCAATTCCCAGTCTCCTTGAAACTTTCATTCCCATGACTTCTACTTTTTCATTACTTTTATTGTTTTTATCTATTATTCCAAACAAATTCTAATTCATTATCTTGTAAGGAATTCTATTCCCTTACTTGAAATAGCAAAATAGGATTTATCTTTACCAAATAAAGACTAAATAGAATTTGGATCATAAGTTTATTGTGCAAATTGATTCTCATCATCAATTTTGTTAGAAATAAATTTATTAAAAATTTTGTGGTGCTATAGGAAAATCAAACATGTGCCCAGAATAGGGTGAGCAAGACAGAATTTACTTCTGCAGAAGAGTGCACTCACAAAGGAGATCCCATGAGCAAGCACACTTGCATGGGTGGTCCATCTGATTCTATCTGCAATTCTACCCTTCACTTTCATTGTAGGACCTCAGGGGTACAATCTGCAGAATTCGCTAAAACTGGGATGTGTACAGCAAAACCTATGGATATACTAGGATATCTGATAAGGAGTTTAAAAACAGATTGCCTCTGACCACATGGTTCTCACCTCAAATGACTTACTTTTGTATGAGAATGTAAAGACTACATTCTGAAAATGTACCATAAGACTTCTTATTTCTCACAATCTCTTTCCACAGAAGTCTACTCTGTTTTTGTTCTTGACCAAATTTTTTCATTATTTTGGAATTCCCAAATATCTCAACATTTGTACTGACATTGAACACTTCCAGGCAGGAGCATCAGCAGCAGAGAAGTGGAGCTGTTTAGAGGAATCCAGGGTAGGTTCCATCAAGGTAACAAGCGTTGCCAAAGGCTACATGAAGCCTGTCATGCAGGAGTGCCAGTCCTGAAGCATAGTGAGCCAGTGCTAAGGTGAGCCAGGATGAGCCAACCTGTCATCCTGCCAAAGCCCAGCCTGCATACAGTGCAGATGCCCGATGTAGACGCTTACTCCAGACCCGGCTCAGAACCTGTAAGAATAGTCCATCTAGTGTCCTCAACCTCTTGCTTCTTGATCTGCCACAAGAAAATGTAAGTGGGGCAAAACTGCATGAAAGTTGGGACTCAAGAGTCGACCAATAGTGTTAGTATTTTCCCTAAACCTGATTAGCATAATTTTGTACCAATAGCATTGGTAATTTTTTCAATTCCGAATTAGCATAAGTTTAGGCCAATAGCAGTGACCCAAGTGCTATATTAACCCCTAGACTAGCACACTTGGTGGGAGAAAAGCTGCTGTCACTCCCTTCCTGCACTGCAAGAATTTTGTTACTGATTCTATTCTCAATAAATCTTATTCTTACACTCACTAAACCTAGTTTGTGGATTTTATTCTTCTGATTCACAAGATAAGAACACAAAAAGAATAAGAAATTGATGATGAGCTGCAGAGGTCTGCTGCAATACTGGAGGACATAGCCCACCATTGAGAGCTGAAACACTTCCTATCTGAATGGGTCTGCAGTCTTACACAGATCCCATCTGCCAGTAGAAGCTGAGAATCCAGTTTCAACTCAAAATTGGTTTCAGTGTCACCCAAAATACATGTTGAAAAAGAAGATAGTATTTAAAATTCAAAATGTTTTTAAAGAATTCCTTATCCTATTACTATTAAAGAAAAGTTATCTGATTGTACTTGTTAAAACATAAGAAGCAACAGACTAAAAATCATGCAATATCCTGCTGGCACAGCAGCAAGGACAAGACCCCGCCCCCCCAAATATGGTTTCATATGTTAAAGAAGACATGAGTCCTTGAATCAATGACGGGTAAGATGGAATGGATGCCTTGCTGACCTAAGCCAGGGGAGCAACCATGCTGTTGCCCATCCCCATGACAGGAAAAGAGGGTTATCGCATTCCACAACCTAAGACAGATCCTGGACGCCTTCAATTAAAATAAAAAGGGGCAATTGTTGGGGTATGACCTTCACTCCATTTCATCAGCTGCCCTAGAGTGATTTTGTTACTATTTGCATAAGTTCCTTCAGGAAGGGCTGCTAGGTCATGCTTTGTTAAGCTTGTTCATTGTCATACAAAAGAAGATCAGGGTGGGTCTGAACGTACTAACCACAGAATGTTCCTAAGTTTTGTCTATACTCAAAATCTGCTTAAACCTAGGTAACTCCCTTAAGAGGACTATAAAAAGAGATTTAAAGCTTGAATAAAATGAGACCACTCCATCTGGATCTCCTGGCAGTGTTCTTTATCATCCCCAGCCTGTCCCTCAGGTTTCAACCTGGCCGGACCAGAACATATAGCCATCTCCCTCTCCGCAGGTCTCCTTCACCTCCTCCCAGGAGCTGTGTGCCAGCAGACAGATGACTATCCTCAGGTCCTTGTCGGCAGTGGCACACAACAGATGTTGGCCCAGGGACAGCTCAGTGCAGGGCAGAGGGGCCAGGAAGAGCTTCTGCTCATATTTGGAACAGATCCACCATTCCTTCTCTTCCCTTGTGGAATCCATGGAGGGCTTTGTCTGTCCCTGGGTGCTCTCTTCCTAGACACTGTTGGTCAGCTCGTTCCC